>DWPQ01000756.1:0-14609 GCA_018251795.1 Perichares adela | reverse complement strand
CGTATGGACTACTGTTCTGAAAACCCGCCATGTGGAACTCGCCCCGCGGTCATCCAACAGCCCACGATATCCCGTTAGATATTACTATACGAGCCCGAAAACCCCTATATGCTAGGAATTTTGTAAATCTATTCTAAGTTGACCTCTATGTGAAATAATGGTGCTTAATTTCAAATATTCAAGCCTTAAAGTTTGGCAAACTGCCATTTGTTGACTACTTTTATCATAGTCATTTTAGGTTCTTTAAGCCCCAATTGATAGAGTTTACGCCTTGGTGTACGGCATACATGGTATGTGAGTGCATTCTTGTCGCTTTCTCAGGGCTTTACTCCGAAAACGGTTAATTTTATATAAAAATGCAAAGGGAAATTGTTGTAGATAGTATCTGGACAAATAATTTGTATATTGACCTTTACTGAACTCCTAGCAATAGGTCTCGAGATATTCACGAAAAATTTATCTTCGCGATCTTTTGACCCTTGTAGCTTTTGTAAGCGGCACGATATATATGTAGATTTTTCATATTTTAATTACAACACCATAAAAAAGATGTATATAAAAATTCAGCTCTCTTGGAAGTTTTCCGCTGATAAAACCTAATATGTCTGGACTATAAATAAAGACGTAAAACAAAACAATAATTAGGAACGTCCATAAGCGACGGTGACAACTACCCATCAAATGGACTGTCTGCCCGTTTGCCGGATATTAAATTTAAAAATCATATAGACTTGTGCAGATGGGATTAAATTTAAGACCGATACGAGTCCAATGAGTCCCAAAACGTAATAGTTCATTATGTATATTGACATAGACATTATATATCTAAAAAACCATACCTATTACTTCAATAGACGTTATATAATATCAACTCTATAACCATTACTCGATAATACTATGTTTACTTAGAACACAGTACAGTATTATAATTGGATATAATCTTCCGTTTACTGTGCGGAATACAGCAAACGACGATGTATATATGTTGAAAGGGTTAGTGTTTGCAACATACCTAACTGACAGCGGGTATGGCAAATTATTCCTTTGACGAGTATAGATTTTGAAAATCTATACTAATACTAGCTGTCCCCACAAACGTCGTGTTGCCATATAAATGATTGAATTATGATATAATGAAATTGGAGTTGGTGATAGAAGTCTGAAAATTAAGGGTTGTATGTATTTTTTGTTAGCACATCAAAGAATTTTTTTTTTCCCCAAAAATAATAAAAAAGAATTTGTAGTGGGCCGCCCTTATCACTTTAGTGTATGAAAAATAGTTTACAACCTATTCTCAGACCTAACGTATATCCATATAAAAATTCATAAGAATCGGTCAAGCCGTTTCGGAGGAGTTTGGCAACTAACTGAGACGCGAAAATTTAAGTCTCGCGAAAGTAAGTCTGTATGTCTGAGACGTGATCACGGCCAAAGCCGCTGAAGAGATTGTGATGAAATTTCATAGGGAGATACTTGATGGTAAGGTAAGGTTGTATTTAGTTGTCGTTAGGTAAGGTTGAATACCTTTTGGAGTTTACTCTTTAAGAAAGCCCGGTATGAAAAAAAATTAAGAGTAAAATCAAGTGAACGAGTGACCTCGTTACGTTTTTTTTAGGTTTTTCAAGAATTTCATTGTTTTACGAGATACATAAAACAATGTTCAATAAAAACATTGTCCTGGTGTAGTCGCTGCTTTTCCGGGCAGAACAAACTCTGCCGGGTCTACTAGTATAAAATAAATGTATATTAAGTATGTAACAATCTTTAACTGTTATTATTAAATCTTTGTTACAAACTGAAGTGAAGGTCCAGAAGTTAAAAGCAACTTCGGAATATCAAATTAATATTTTGCGAAGTATGATCTCAAAAATAATGAATATCTTAAAGCCTTCCAAGTACGACGGACCATCACAATGCTATGGTTCTGTAGTCAATTGGAGTGTAAGAATCATATAGCACGGAGGACGACAACCGTTGGGTTCGGAAGGTCCTCGAATGGCGACCACGTCTCGGTAAACGAATTAGGGGGCTCAGGGGAGGCCTGTGTCCAGCAGTGGACCCTAAAAAGCTGATGGATGGATAGAAGAATCATATTACTTCGAAGCGTTCGCTCGTGGTACACCCTTCTAAACTATGGGTGGCTTCATCCTATTGGAGGTAACTGGGTTTTGTAACCATAGAAAAATATACTTGCGTGGGCAAGACAGCCCTAAAATTAGTCCATCTAAAGAATGGGACAGCAAACTGTTTGTCTCCCTTTTTTTCCCGTATTAGATAAGGACAGGTACAGGTCTCTCATCTTCCCTCTCTTTCTATTTGATCCTCGCACTCACAGGCAGGTCTATGGTTCCCTACTCTGGTATAATAACTCTGTCTCTGTAATTCCCAGTTTCATCCATTCTTGAAGGTTCATAATGGCAAGATGTTTAGTTCTCTGCTACCCTCCTAGAATCAACTGTGATTTTTTTATACAGCGTAGGGGTATATATATAGAAACAGGTTTTCGGTACGGATAAGTCTGTGTAAGTCGGTCGGTCGGTGCAGGATTAACTACCATTAAGAAACAAGTTAATATGTATGTTTATATGTTACCCTTGAACCCGTTCGGCTCGGTCCAGGGAGTCGGTACTGTATACAACCTGTACAAGTATAAACCTGTTTCGTTATAAGTGAGCGCCTAAGCACAGATAGTAATATTATGCACCAATCGGTAGATTTGTCTGTACCGGAAACCTGTTTCTTTGTGTAAGCACCCTAAGGTAGCAAGTTGTGTTTACTGTATAATGTAATAGAACGAAAAATAGCGAAATTATTCACATCACATTTTTGCATTTTGGCACCGGAACCCTACGAGGGAAAGCTTCTTAAAAATGGACGCATTTTTTCCACGTACCGCGGGCGCTATTCATCAAAACATTAGCATAACAATGATGAAGAGCCAGATATTATTGTGAAATGAATTATGTGAAGATTGCAGACAGTTACAGCTCCGAGTCGCGTCGTAGACATGGTCATTTATTTTAACGGTTATCGACACTTCTGTCAACCTTTACTCTTGATGTCAACTCAATGTCAACCTGTCATTGTAAGTAGGAATTATACTCCCTGGTGTTAGAAATCGTTAGTACATTAGGACTATTTTTAGAGTTAGCGCGTAATGTTACTTAAGTAATTTAAAAAAAGAAGAGGTTAATTGACAGTTATGATGTCGAGAAAAAATAGGAACTGTGTATTATTGTGACAGTATAGTTATATACTTACAGTTATATACTTAGTGGCTTGTTTTTACATAACCAAAAATAGACCTAATATACCTACTATTTCCATCACTGGCAAGACTTGAACCTGATCCCCCGTGCGAGACTTTCCTGATGTCCAAATTACTATAATTGCAGATGTTCAAATACGGTTGAATATTTCATCAGGAGCGATTAATGTGTCAGGATACTGGATGAAATACCCTTTAATACGATTTCCATTTACGATTTCATTTACGATTTCCACCATTTCCTTTAATACGATTATTTTTTTAACAGCTACATTGTTATTTTGGATTGTGTTCTCGTGTATAATTTGATGTACAATAAAGTTTTATAAATAAAAAAGTATAAATTGTTAATTGATCATCGTAATCTTTAGTTTTCAATTTTCGAATTAAGTTTAATTTAACTCAAGAGTCAATTTTATAAATCGTATCACCCGCCATTTTGTCTAAAAAGTGATTTGACATTTCTTACTTTTTAATATCAATCACCACTGACTTGAATAAAGTTCTTTTAGCGTACTCCGACACATCGATCACATAATGAATAGTGAATGAATGGTTTTAATTACTTGCTCTTTATGGATCGTTAAGACTCGGTTTTAATATTCGCCGACAAGTTGAGTAAAAGCGGACGCAGGTGCTTTAGTCTTAGTTCTCGACAATTGCTTTGTAAATTATTAATTACTCTTGCTCTTTGAGTTCTAGCCTCACAGATTGAAGCGTGGTTATATCTATTGAAGCATAAACAAGTTATTACTAAGTATAGTAAATCTCTTATATATAAAATTCTCGTGTCACAGTGTTAGTTGCCAAACTCCTCTGAAACGGCTACACCAATTTTTATGAAATTTTGTACGTATATTCGGTAGGTGTGAGAATAGGTTGTAAACTATTTTTCATTCCCCTAACTTATAAGGGGGGCCCACGCTAAACATTTTTTTTTATTATGGGGCATCAAAAAATAGATACAGCCCGCAATTTTCACCTTTCTATCACCAACCCTTTTTTTTACACCAACTTTTATATGTCGAAATAACATTGGCGGGGTCAGCTAGTATTAGATATAAGAGTATAAATATCTATACTTCTGTACTAATATTATAAATGCGAAAGTAACTCTGTATGTCTGTGACGTGATCACAGCCAAACCGCTGAATTACCGCCTTATTATTATTATTATTTTTGTTTTTTATTTTAATGTTCTCTGGATATACCAGGTATTCTAAGATAACACGGGCTATTGCCAAGTGTTACTTAGTTTTTATTGTGATGTAGGAAGTAGGGCATTATTATCAGAATCTAGTTGGAGGAATTTACGGACTATCCTGCATGTATTTAATATGGCTGCTTTTTGAAGAGTCACGTAAGTAAACTTGGGGAGATCTAGTATTTTTAAACTTTGGAAGAGCTGTTTTGGTATTACACCTGTTGTGGATATAACTATGGGGACTATTGTAACTCTATTCATTTTCCATACTTTTCTTATTTCTTCTTGTAGTTCTGTATACTTTCTTATTTTCTCGACTATTGTAGATTGTAGATTATGTGTGTTTGGTACTGCGATGTCTATTATAAATGCATGTTTATTATGTTTATCCACAAGAGTGATGTCGGGTCGATTATTATATATTGTGTGATCTGTGAGAATTGTACGATCGTAATACATTTTGTGGTTAGTGTTTTCTAATACTGGAGGAGGAGTATACTTGTAGTATGGTGTATGGGGGTCTCTTGATAGTTTATATTTTAATACAAGTTTCTGGTGTATAATGTTAGTGAGTTGATTATGTCTATGTGTATAATCATTTTGTGTCAGTTTAACGCAAGCACCTGTAATGTGTTGTATTGTTTCCGGTTTATTTGAACATTTTCTGCATAGATCATTAATAAGTGAACTGTCTTTTAAAATATACTTTCTATAGTTCTTTGTTGCAATCACCTGATCCTGTATTGCTATTATAAATCCTTCTGTTTCTGGGAAAAGTCCTGCTAATTCTAACCATTTATACGATGCTTCTTCTTCAATTTGCGCTTGTTCTATGTCATTTTTGTACCTGCCATGTAATTCTTTTTCTTTCCATTTTCTATGCTTTTCTTCTTTTTGCTTTTTTTGGTCTATTATTTCTATATTTTCGTTATATAGGTTTAGGGGTGTAAAGTTATTATCTAGTTGTGCTACAGCTTTATGAATTTGACTACTATCTTTCTTCTTATTAAAAAAGTTCTTCATGGTGGTAATTTGTCTATTGTGTAATTGTGTGATATCTATAAGTCCTCTGCCTCCTTCTTTTCTCGGTAAAGTAACACGTTCTACTGCGGATTTTGGGTGATGATATCGAAACTTTATTATTATTATTATTATTTAAATATCTTAACTTGAAAAAGGTATTTTTTAAGGCGATACAATATTGTTTGAAAATTGCAAACAATGCGTTTCATATTCATGATCTCACCGCACATAAGCCGGTAAATTAAAAAAAAAATCTATAACAATTTTGCCACCAACATCGTGACCACATACAGCAGGAATTTTCATATTCATAACAAGTGCCCACTCGATGGAGGGATGACGAGACGCTTGAAAGTCCGATGAACCCATAACAGGATAGATTAAATAGTAAGCTTAGTATAAAAAGCGTAATGAAAAGATGGACTATTAATTTTCATACAAGCTTCACAATCTTAAGGTAAAGCTCTTTGCATACTTTTGGAAATAAGCGATAAACGAGACCAATAATGGAACTAATAATGTTGTACACTTCGTTTTACTTTACAAACAAAAGATTGAAGTAGTAACATTGACAATGAAATATCTATTAGGAATAGATTTTGTTTTACAAGTAATCGCTTCTCTTCCATGACAACCGCCACTATCACATTTCTAGGCTCGTGTTCTCACAATGTGAGCGGTGTGATGTGTGTGAATGTGAGTGTGAACACTGTACAAGTGCGAGCAGGCAGAATTGATGCACTTAGAACATTATGGAAAACTTAAGTATACTGGTGCGTAAGATGTTTAACCGAAACAAGCGATAACATTGCAAAATCAAAAGTTCCCCATGAATGAGGAAAACCAAACTAGGCTATTACTGCTAGCTTCCCTTAAGAGTATAAAACAAGTGCCTGATACTTGCTACGTCCTCATAGTTCATTTTTATAGCATTCAATAAAACAAAAGATGCCCGCATATTCCTCTTCGCGAATGATCATAAACTTTTACGCCCTTACAAACGACCATACACAATGCTTGGGAGTTTGAAAACATTTCTGTTTTCGACACGCTTGGTGGTTTTAATTTAGGTTATAACAATAAAGCACTTAACTACGACAACAATAATAAAAATATAATTAGGTAAAGAAAAACAAAGAACAGTGGAAGATCACGCAAGAGTTTAAACGTAATTTAAAACAAAACTATTTTCAATACAAACATAATTGATGTAGGCAAAGTCAATGTTAATTTTAGTGATGTGAAAGATCCCAAAATATTCGGATAAATAACAACGTTTCTAAATAAACACACTTCAGCACAGAATCACAACACTTTATTACCCGGACGACTAATTTGTAACTTCCCGTGACTAACAAGTTACTTTCGAATCCGAACAATTTTATTCATACCAAATAATTTATTTTTATTATCCATCGATCATTTCGGCGATATATTTTGTAAATCGAAGAAAATACGATTAATTCAATTAAATTCGCCGGCGGCGCGACGGCGGCGAGGACCCGTATTCTATATGGCCGCCACAAGGTATTTCCGCGTGAGGGGCCATCTCACCACGACGAAGAGGATCCTCAGGGCGACGTCCCAAGCCGAGGTTCGAACCCCACAGGGGGTGCCCTTAGGACGCTCGAAGCCCCTATTTTTCGAAAAGGTTTCATCCCCTCTTCGCTAGTTTAAGTTCTTTGGCTGAGCATTCCAAGCTCGCCTCTCTGTCCGCGTGAAGCTGTAAAGGCCGCTAGGGCCAACCGCGGAATGTCCATCAAAAACAACAACAATTAAATTTATTTCGTCGAGCTAGTCATAACTACATTAGTGATTTTCTACTAATATCGTTTAAATTACTGCATAACGTAAGATGTAATATTTAGGTATTAAATAGTGCCAAAGCTAAAGGAGAATCAGTAATAAGCGGATCCTTCGCTTTCTTACAGGACGTCAACGCATTGATGATCCCTTATTTTATATTTTTAACAATTGAATAATAATTAGTCATCGTAGATACGAGTACCTATATGTAAATGATAGCTAGGACGTCCATACGGATACGATATTCATTGTTAACGTAATGAATATGCGTATGGAATTATTTTTGTAACCTTCAGTTACGGATACTCTATCTATAGTAATATTATAAATGCGAAAGTAACGCTATCTGTCTGTCTGTGACGTGATCATTGCCAAACGACTGGACCGATTGCGATGAAATTACATATGGAGGTACTTATCAAATCAAATCACGTTTATTGTGAAACACTTAACACAAAACTTAAAGGTCTTGGAATGAAAATATGCTACTTCGTTGTCCCATTTTTTTTAGTTTTTCCTGGAATTTCATTGTTTTATTACTCCAGTCGCTGCTTTACTAGTCGTCTACTAGTGTACTAATATCACAAATAATTGCGAAATGATATTACTAAAATTCAACGTGATATCGTTACTTGCAGTCCAAGAACAAAACTTTTTCGGATATAACTTAATTGAAGACAATATGAACTTCCCTAGCCAGCAGTCCACAAGATGCACTCTCTCACGACACAATCCGGCTACAATCCGCGCTCAATTGACTGCGCAAATTGATTCTCGTCAAACGATGCAAATTGATCGTTCTGACCAGTGACCTGGGATATTGTTCAACTTATCTTGCACAATGAAAGTATCGAATAAAATAAACGCTCTCGTAGATAGATGGTGGTAGAAGCTTTCTTACATGTTTCTCTAGTCAACCGTGAAAATATTACACGTATTACAATTGTGGTGTTAGACGTCCATAGGTGGAGGTGATCACTTCCCATTAGGTAGTCTGCTAATTTATTGGTTCCTGGTACACAAATCTGCCACAACCAAGAGCTGAAACTAGGACCTCGGTCGGCAGGTCACAAATGGAGAAGTAGTTAAATTTTTATTCAAGGAAAGCGCAGCTGTAGAGAGCCTGATAAAGGAATGCTGCAGTCATAACTCATAATACTGCATCGGTAGCAGTAGCTAAATATGACGTTCGTAAGTTTAATAAATACCAATATGAAATAAATGGTTTCGAATTTCGCACGGAATATAAATCCTAAATATCAAACGGGAATCCAGGATTAGAGGATCCGGGAATCCAGGATTACAAGATCCGTAAATCCAGGATTACAGGATCCGGGAATCCAGGATTACAGGATCCGGGAATACAGGAAAAATTTAAAAATTCCTAAGTATTTAAATTTCCGTACAGTAATTCTAATGGTTTGAGCACGAGCATTTTGCACCGAAAAGTTATGCTATGATTATGCTGAAACACCTGTGCAAGAGGATATTTTTTTTCAATTTTTCCCTATTTCAATCCCATTCTTCCTAACAATACGATATATGACATAGAAATTACATCAATAGTATATGCCGTCAACATAACCAGAAACTCTTGTGAACGGTGACCATCGGATCGTATCGCCAAATCGACAAATATGGATGCGGCAATTAGCCAGGATCGTATAAAAACTATCGTCATAGAAGAGCAACGTAGCCACATAATTAAGTAGCCCGATGTTCAACTGACCGAGAACAAATTGGAGCTCGTGGAGCGAACGAGTCGGCCATTACTGACTCGCTCCAAACTTCACTCCAATCTAATTGAACACGCCCTTGAACAGGAATGTGGAAAGTTTTTCAGTTTCCGCTTAAACTATGGGTTATTGGGGAAATCGTTTATATGAAAATCGTATAAACTGTGGGTTTTCTTTATTGATACTAGGGTACAAAGATAAGTTTTATATCAGTAGCTCGCAAACAAAATGGTTGCCTTCACTCTAGGGCCTCAGTGACAATGTCTGCGAAGGACCCAGTTTCAATCTTTAACAAGGAAGACATGTGAGTAATACCATCATCAGCCTTTAATAGTCCGAAATGGGTTTATGTTCTCAAGTTGAGATTATTCAGTCTACTACCCTGGACACGCGAGTAAACATCACCGACCAAAAACATTATAGAGAACTTGCAGGTATGCTGTTTCTTCACTTCACTTCACTTCACTTCACTTCACTTCACTTCACTTCCCTTCACTTCACGTGATAGTAATCTTTAAGTGGCTAACTTCGCAATTTTGGATCTGCGAGCGGAATTCTTGAGGTAATGAAAACCATGAGTAAAATGAAATTAAATTTATTCGAAGTAAGTTTTTACAAACACTCTTTGAAAGTCAGTTTACGCCATCGTTTCCGTAAATCCCTACTAAGAGTAGGCCCTAGAAGAAGAAGCGGCTAGAAACTGCCAGGGAGTACATTTTTCTACTCGATTTTCCTACACAGTTACAGAGAAGTACTTACCCATAACATTCCAATTCAAAATAATTACTGACTAAGATTATTACGCGTGCAAATAAAAGTATGCTAATAAATATGGCTGAATGGATTCTTTCACGATATATATAACTTCCGTATTATTAATAAACTCCAGCGTGAGATTTTAATTTACAAAAGTGAGTTGGTACAGTAATAATTTTAAAATGATTTCCAACGATATATATAATCCCCGTAATTAAATGGAATGTGATTAATAAATCTCCACCCATATTGTATTATACAGTTTCTAGGTAAGCTTCCATAATCCCTAATGATCGCAGATACTAATTTTCATTTGAGCTTTCACACTTTACTAGACATGGAAATTAGTTTTTAATGTTATTCGATATTTTACATATTAAAATATCTTTTTAATTACGTAACTTTTTGTAATCAGTTTTTATTTATACTTTTAGTCATATTTACAATTTAAGTTAATTGGGACTTGAACCCGAGACTAAGATGCCTTGGGTCAACGTTCAAACCACAATGCCATCGCACCTATACTACAGGTACAACAAAGCATAAACAACATATAAAATTAATTGTTAACTGTGTATGTATATTAACTCCTTATTACAATGTAGTAAGATTTCATCAAACAGCAATTTTGTAATGTAAATATGCCGCTATGATGAAATAGGCCCAGTTCGCCGTCACAAGTAAGTCCTACTAAATTAATAAGTGCGTAAATAATATTGTATAACATGTAAGTACACGAAACAACGGATTGTTTATTAAAACAATAGTAAAATGTTTACTGAGTGGAGGCAGCCCATGAGGCTGGTACAAGTTGGGAGTGTCTACATTTATGGACTCAGGTCTCCTCGAACACTGAGAGGTTTTAAGGCCATAACGCTAGAAAAGTACGGGTTGAGCAGACTTCACACATTTTTTTTACGTGGGGAATGCTCATGGATACGCAGTCGCTTGGGGGAGCGACTGGTTATGCCGGACTTTTACCGGCTAAACCCCACGGTGTTTCCTCTTGCACCGTATCGCGGGAACACGGGGATCGCTTTCGCATACATCCGCGAACTCGCTGATGCCTGGCCACTTGCGCAGCCCCTGCACAACATGGAGCAAGGGGCTCCCCTCCAACCGAAAGATGCGCCGGTAACACCCAAGCACGCCTTACCTCCTCGGCCCCCATCCGCAGGACGACCAAGCCACGGCTACTGAGCTCCCCCATCGTGACAAGATTGGAATCCATCGAGGGAGAGACTTCTCACACCTTCGAGTACGTTATGGAGAACTTTTAGGTGTGCAGGTTTCCTCACATTTTCCTTCATCGAAGCGTGTGATAATTAATTAATAATACAAACGTAGCTTAAGAAAATTATTGGTGATCAGATTCAATCGCGCGACCTCTCGTTTGGAAGACCAACGTTCAAACCACTAGGCAATCACTGCTATCTGTGTCTACATTTAATGCCTGTTATTAAATAAAGCGGGAATTGTTACGTGACGTACCGTGACTGGACGTGTTGTGACGTGACATGATGTGATGGACGATAAAAACCCTGGAATCACACATGAACATCGTTGGCATTTAACTGGTTGATACAAACCCAGCGACTTGCCATGGAAGGAATCTAATGTCATTGCTTTGCCTATTGTGCTGCAGGTTGCACCCTAGGTAGAACCCCTTACAACCCAGAATCAGATTAGATTTTTTTTCCACATTTTAATCTGCATTGATCGTTTTCGATTTAATACTCGCACCACAGGAAGTCCTGAAAATGGAAGAGAATATTGCGGTCCTATTTATGCTAAAAGCGTATTGTGTTGGCGAACACGGCACGGGTTTAAAAATGTATGAAATTGAGCTCCGCTGGCCCATTTAGGTATGTACTTATACAATAAATATATTACCACTCACACACACATTTGTAAAAACACGTTTATATTTATTTAGTACTTCTGCAACTGTGACATCGAATGATATCAGCAAGGTTAAGCTATTTATCACATCAGAAAAAAATTTACATCCATTCCATTCTAATATTATAATCGTGAAAGTAATTCGGTTTGTGACGTGTTACGGTCAAACTGCTGAAATTATTGCGATGAAATATCATATAGATATTGTTGAAGGTCTTGCGATGAAAATAGGCTATTCCCCCATTTTTATGAGTTTTCCTCCGTTTTTTAATACTTTTTCCAGGAATATCATTGTTTTACGAAAAAGTTGGCGAAAATGGGATTCCTGAACGCTTACATGGCGTACGCTGGCTCAACCGTATGAGATACATAAAATCAATGTTCCACAAAAATATTGCCCTGGTCCAGGGACTGCTTTTCCGGGCAGGACAAAGTCTGCCGGTTTCACTAGTAAATATAATTATCGTAACCCTTGCAATGAACCCCAAATGCTGACTCCAAACATTAATTCCGGTTATTGTAAAGGGCCCAATTTGAGTCGTCCACGATATCTATATATAAATACGTGAAGCGAAATCTTTCAATCCCTTTTTACGAAAATTGCGCGGACGAAGAAGTATGAAATTTCGCACATTTAAAGTTTATGTATAGGAGAAGTGCAGAACGCTAATATTTTTCAATAATAATGCTTATAAAGTATATTAATTCAATAAATAAAATATTACACGCACAAAGACACACCTACATGCATACTCGATATACGTATACTGTTTTGACGTTTATTATGCAAATGGCGGTTGTCAAAATGAAATGATGCAATTTTGAATTTATCATCATACTGTATCTGTATGTAATTAAATAAAGTTTTATTATTATTATCTGATAATATAGGTGTCAAGATTACATTCTAACATTTTTTTAATGATTTATGGTCGAAATTCGACAACCACGCGATCTCTAGTTTTAATAAACATATATCATTACCATTTACGACTATAATTTCACTGAAGGTTATAATTGTTTTACATATATATCGTAAACAAACACTAAACTAGGTCATAAATTAGCTGCGACATGTGTAGTTACGTCAGACCTTTATGCATTTGCATCGCGGTATCGCCCATCGCACAATTAAATTACTAATGCTAAGTGTTTTAATCATAGACAGATAATACTACAGACCAATTAGAATATTCCCTCTCACTCGCACACTAATGAAAGCTATTTACGTCGTCTTGATAAGTGAAACAAAACATCATGTTGTCACTGTCTCCGTAGCCAATTTTTCAAGACCACCTCGGCTTTTTTTACTTATTAAAGATGGGATTTTCAGGTGCAAAAACAAAGTTCTCAATTTTATCTAAGCGGCTTATCAAAAACGTAGTCAGCAACGGTTTAGAGATTTAATCATAAATTACTGTGGCAAGTGTTTTTAATTAATAACTTCCAAGTAAAAAATTGTTTCTTTTCGATTTGTGCGGCTCTTCTTTCGATTTTCAGGTTAACTGATCCTAATTCTTAAAATGAACAGAAATAAACGTAGGGAAAAGTTTTGGTAAGTTATGGTTTTGGTCATTATTTGTAAAAAAATATATACATAGTTGTCAAATAAGTAGACAGGAAGATGGTGAACGATCACCACTATCCATGGACGTCTGCAACAAGCAGACTAAAAGGAAGCGGGGTCCCACTTAAAATTGGCTGTCAAACTAATGATATAAACTCCAATAGACTTCTACAATTTCAACTTTATCCTTACACCTATTGAGTCATATGTTGCATTCTTACCCCACGAAAAAAGGTATAAAAATTAACTTTTAACTATTTATGAAAACAGACATTACATTCGACATAATTCTTGTTACGTTATGGTCCGTTATTGTTATTCCCAAAATGATGCTAGTACATTGTGATGAAGGTTGGAATAAAATTATACTTAGTATAATTTTATTGCTGAAAGTGGAATTGACTTTAAACGAAGCCGTGTTTAAGTGGCGCCAGCGCATATTGATTAGATTAAAATATTATGACAAGTGGCGTGTCGTTTACCTGTATTTAAATGATCGGAATAAATGTTTATTTTAAATTCAAAAACTTTCGTCCATGGAATGTGTACAGTTGCTAAGTGAAGTGAGCGGCCGGTTCGGCAGACTTATAAAAGATTGTATCCAGCGTACGCCTTCTTATCAACACACTAAAATACAGATAAAAAAGCGTCTCTTTGATTTCAAAATCATTCTACTAAGTACATAATTATTTTTACAATCATAATAAAACATAGATGTCCTAATGCTGGGCTCGGGTCTCCTCTCACATTAACCGAGTTTAGATGATTGTCCACCACGCTGGCCAAGTGCAGTATGACAGACAATACATCCTTGAAAACATTATGGAGAACTTTTGTCTTTGCAGGTTTTCTTACAATGATTTTCTTCACCGAAGCAAGTGATTTTTAAATTGGAACGAAACCAGGACCCTGATTCTTCAAATATCTATCTATAAATGCATACATTTAATTACAACGTGATGATCAATTTTGACAAATTTGGTACCCTGTTAAATATTTAAGTTAATTAATATTGACGAGCAGTGATAGCCTAAGGGTTTGAACGTTGGTCTCCCGAACGGGAGGTCGGATTTCTAAGTTATCTGCGTATTAGAAATTAATTATCACTTGTTTTAAAGGAAAACATCGTGAGGAAACCTACACAGTGGAGAGTTCTGCATATAAAGTTCTCGAAGATGTGAGAAATTTGCCAACCAGCACTTAGTCAGCGTGGTAGACTATGGCCTTAAACCCTCTCTGTATGAGAGGAGACCCGAGCCCAGCAGTGGGACAGTTATATTTAAGATCAATAATGTTACACTTATACACATTGAATTGCCTAAATTACCACTATCCAATGTCATACAT
>DWPQ01000755.1:0-14610 GCA_018251795.1 Perichares adela | reverse complement strand
CGCCTATATAACGAGCTGTTGGCGGGACCTCTAAGGGCCTTTTACTCCATCCCAATACAGGACATATCTTCCTCGGGGATAACCAAGTGTGAGGTAATCCGTCTTTAATAAAATACTTATTTAGTTTTATTGTAGCACTTTTATTCCACCATTTTATTTTTTACAAAGTTCCAAAAACTGCCATAGATGGCTCTGCCCGCCACAGACTACTTACAACCCTGACACCAAGCTACCACATATTTTCACTAACACCAAGGGTTGTCTGGTAGAATGCGACTGTTGTATGTATAGTATATCTAAGGGTAAGTAAATAAATAAATTATAACATTAATAGTGATCACTATAGATTTTTTAACGCATTGTATTTACATAAATAACAATCATAAGAATAGCTACGTATGTAGTTCTACGATGATACATTTTACCGTATCGAATTAAGGTACTTACATCGTGATACATGTTTCGTATCTTATCTAATTAATTTATGTACATATACCTAACATATTAGTACGGTTTTAAAATAAGATTCCGAGTACAACTATCATGAATCAATACGTACTTTCTCCTTTGATATTTTACCGGTTGTCATAAATATAATGACGTTTAAATCATAATCATACAACATCATCATCACAATTCAAAATTGTCCTATCGCTAAGCTCGGGGTCTTTTCTCATAATGAGGGTGTTCCATTGTCCATCACGACAGCCGCGTGCCAAGTAGCAGAATTCACGTACCTTCGAGAACATTATGCAGAAAAGCTCAAATATTTTCGATAAATCAATCGATTTCGATCAATTATATAAGATTTTCACGATGTTTTCCTTCACCGAAGCATCTGCTAATTAATTTATAATACGCAAATAACTTTAAAAAATTGTTTATTTATGTACACCTCTACTCGTAACATCTCCAGTCAACATTCCTATCTTAGGTCGTCTGGAAGAGATCGCTAAGATCGATAAGATCGCCTATTATAGACATGTTGATATTTATCTTATGTAATTTTTAAACTAGTGCACAATAAAGAGTTTTAGTATTGTATTGTTGCATCTAGGATTTGACGTGTAAACCGTAACAAAAATATTACTCAGAAATCCTAACACAGTTTGTAATATAATGTAGGAACAACTATATCTATACTTATTATAAAGAGGAAAGATTTGATAGTTTGATTGTTTATTTGTTTGTATTTAATACATTCCGAACCGACTGGACCGATTAAAATGAAATTTGGTATAGACATAGTAAGAACAAAGGGTATTTTTTAATTCGAAAATAGGCGATGAAAGCTTGTTTTATAATAAGCCTAACTTATTAACCGACATAACAATGTTAAAAACGTAAGCATAGAATCTCAAGTGTTCCTTCTGTAAAAAGTTATATAATTTCACGGTCGAACAGTAACTAAAGGGTCATGATAAAACAGTTACTCAGCCGTTCGGCATTGAGGTTGGCAAAAAAATGTTTACTATAAGTATTAAAATTTTGCAAGGAAGTAAAATCGAATAAACGATGTTGTTATTATTGTTGTTACGTTATATAATAATAAAGAGACCCGCAGACTATATCCTGCCCGGAAAAGCAGCAACTGGGATAGTACAAAGTTTTTGTAGATCATTGTATTTATATGTATCTCATAAGGTTGAACCAGTGTACGCCATGTAAGCGTTCAAGAAGCCCATTTTCGGCGACATTTGCGTAAAGCAACGAAATTCCCGGAAAAACAAAAAAAATGAAAAAGTTGCCTATATTCATTCTAAGATCTACAAGGATCTCTATCTGAAAATTCATCACAATCGGTTCAGCATTTTGGCCGTGATCACGTCACAGACAGACAGGCAGAGTTGCTTTCGCATTTATAATGTTAATGTAGATAATGGACCTACAATTTGTGTGTAGTATATAGTGTCAATAAACTAATTGTTTTAGGGTGCACACGATACGGCGAGCTCCTTCAGTTATCAATGAAGTGTTTAATGAGCCCGCTGTCGATAACCCGTCGGGCCTAAATCCGGTTACTGAGCTACTCAGCCAATTGTATAGGACTTAATGACTTAATGCTGAAAACATGATCTGCTTCTAGCAATATCTTGATCCAACTAAAAACGGTGTGGATATAATACGATGAACTGGCAATATCGTGGCGTTTCTCATGTTGGGGCGGCAGCAAAAATATCAATTAAATTATTTGCTGAAATAAAGCCAAAGTATGGTACAAAATACTATAAAAATGTGGTCCGCTTAATTTTGCCAAAACACTCGGCGTACGAAGTTCATAACAAATTTAAACACATCAATAATAAGGTATGGTAATGCGACTGAGTCGTCAGTAAATTAGACTTTCAATTAGAATTTATAAAATCATTAATATTATTAATATTCTTGCTTATTAAATATGCTTGTAAAGTCTTCTTAAGTTGTGTCAGATTATCTAATACACATGCAGGGATGCCCTCGATGTTATGGATGTCCATGGGCGGCGGTGATTCACTTACCATCAGATGACCTGTCTTGCTTGTCCGCTATTAATATAAAAAAAAGGTCCATCCGGTGTTAAATGGTACCTGCTAAGAGACGTGTAACAAATATCTTTTTAAACTACAGTCTACGTACAATCACTGCGTGACTTATCCTTTAATATGAAATATGATGGCGTGAAGCAGCGCATTTAATGGCAGGATTAGGGATATGGTAGTTCAACTAGATGACGACAAAGGTTATATCAGCTATAAATAATTATTTGTCATTACATAGAAACAATGGGGCTTAGCCGATGTTAAAGGACTATGGATTATTTTTAGCCTGTAACTTAGGCTCCAGTGCTAATTAATCGTTCACGCCTTGAACAACGACGGTAAGTGTGAACAACGACTTAACCACATCCTTCCCGTGAGTCATCTCACTTAGCCCAGACAATATTCATCGTAAGACTTTTCCCCCATTACATAGCACTTTTATCAATCTACTCAATAAAAATTGTAATTCAAATTGAGTAGACACCGTCATCGCGATTGTAAGAAACAATATGAAGTACAATAAAACTCATGTAAGTTGCAATTTGAATTGGTGTACGTACTCGTATCTGAATAACATCAGTTGAAATCTTTTCCGCTTATTACAATTCCTTTCAATTCCTCGGCGATGGTGGCGAGTGAGTCAGCGTAACAGCGGTATACGACATCAAATGTCTGAGTGTAGCAATACAAAGTGACTAAATAATTGCCTGATGGTTTGATCGTCGGTGTCCTAAACGAAGGACCACATTCGACCAGCTTGTACTTTTAATTTCTGTAGTTATTAGAGTATTAGAAAAGTAATGAATTGTGTCTTGCTTCGATGAAATACCACTTTGATTCAATCTGCACATTCCTTCAGTTGTTCTTGATTGGGATTTTTGCCAATAAGCACTTCTCAAGAGTTAGATTAACCTTTATCAGTATGTATTACTTAGTTCCTTTTTGAAATTTTAAATAGAGAACCATTTGACCTGTTTAACGTAACAATTGAAATAAAAGCATAATGTCCGATTTATCCCGCTCTCTTTAAATATCCATCTCTCCCACTCGCGGCGTTGCATTTTAAGATAATACGTGGCAAATTTATAACCTCATATTACTGGTCAACATTTATAATACTTCTATCCCTGGAAGTGAATTTGATCCCGCGGTGTAAGAGATAAAAGTATGTCGTAAACATAACCGCCTGATCGGAATGTAAAACAATTGTTTTCGCCGTTGTAAATTAATAAATAAGTGTCGTGGTCGTGTAGTTTATACCTTGAAACAGTCAACGTCTTGAAAGTAATACAAGTGATTCATTACAAAGCGGTTGTCGTCGACAAGTTAAATAATGCTCCGACGTTCTCCAAGACCGGTTCCTTGCAATCATATCCGAAGCAAATCCTATATTAATATTGGCATGCAAGTGTCGTTATACCGATAGTGGCGATCTAATGTGCGCATGAGTCACGATCGGAAGTGTCGCCGTCACACCGCGGCTCGTGTCGTGCCCGAAACATTAACAAACCAGTTAAACGAACAAATATAATACGCTTTTTAAAATTCTAACTTACCAATTAATGTACGCAGCAACTGAGGGGTATATACTATGTGTGAAAAAACTTCATCATAGACCGTATTTTGTATATGCTAACTGGTAGACGAAAGAGTTATGAGCTATCTGATGGTTAATGGTCAACGTTGCGTATGGACATGAGGCTACCCCTAATAAGTAACTATAGCAACGAATTGAGGTTATAACAAATAAGTGTGTGATGGGTTCACGTCTTCTATCACAATGTGAAAGCCATCTGCTTAGCAGATGCCAACCAGCCAATGATGACTTTAAATGCAGTTATTTTGAGAAGACCCGAGATCAGCATTACTGAGATCGTGAAACACCATCAAGGGGAATGAGTTTTGATTTATTGCCAATATTCCGTTTTATGAGTCATTGAAACCTTTGTTACCTTCGCAGTATAGTTTTTTCTATTAAGGTTGGAATTGAAAGTGTCCTTTCTTGAATAGCGTATATTGTCTTTCGTTTCCTTCACCCACTTGTGATGCTATCTGTATGTGTCAGCAATTTGCATATCTGCAATTTTGGTGCAGTTGCAATTGAGGTCGTGGTAACATGGTTCATGATATGATAGTATGATGTTTCGACTTTACAGACATAAATAAACAAGTACTACAATTTATCTGTGTTTATTTATCTGTATTTATCTGAAGTGTAGGACGAAGAAGAATATCGTGGCTAAAGAACTTACGCCAATGGTTCAAAATGAGCACTCGGCCACTATTCAAACTTGCTGTATCAAAAGTGCAAATTGCCAACATAATTGCCAAACTGCGAGAGCGGATGGTACCCTAAGAAGAAGGCAATTTATCTGACGAGATGTAATGTCTTACCAAATTGTCTATACAGCAACGCGCTGGGAGCGCTCAAGATTATTTTGTCAGCGTGCAGGTATTGCCTAACGATGCTCACTCCATCACTGACCATTACCAAAACTATATACCAACAAGGCAGTGGTACAAAGCTGTTGTAAGTTACGGTAATGATTGAGCTGCATAATTTATTACGTATATACGAGTGCCAGTGCATGATACACGACACCGCATAAGGGTTTCCGATCTGTTACGCGGCGTACGATCGCGCACGCACCTTGCAACACGATGGACCGTCTCACGCCCTCTACGGGTCGGGACAGGTACGAAACGACTGATGTAATTTGTTGTTTTATATCAAACTAGTAACCAGCCCTTCACTTCGTCAAATATTACAATGTTTACAAATCGTTCCGACACCAATAGTTCAAAATCCAAAAGAAGACTATTCTTTCGAATCTTAAAAGCTTCTATTTTGTTTACAGACTGTACCTAATGTTTCTACAAATTTGTTTTTTCACAGATTTTTAAAACCCAAGTCTCCATAAGTATCCATTAACTACACTGACTTGCCGTGTCGTAATTTGCCTTAAACGCTGACTGTTCCACTTATACGTCGGTTGGTGAAGTCATTTTATAATTGACTTAACAACTAATTAGTAATTATACATCCGTTATCCGTATGCTCGTGTTTGTTCTGTTCATTTCATGAGTGGATTTGTTAAATCATTTTATAGGATATGCATGTATCTTAGGTCATTGAGGCAGTGATAACTTAGTAATTTCTGAATTAGTCACTCACTTAGGTATTTCAGTGCACATACTGCAGTTCTTTCTAATTTTTTATTATTGCAGAAATGTTAACACTAGAAAAATAATTATCGTATGGTTCGGTGCAGGAAAACGGCATGGTAAAGCATATATATACCTAGAATTTCCCAATAATTTTCCTAAAGTCGCGTAATCATCGTGGTCTTTAAAGGTCTTATCCATTTCGATCAGAAAGAGTAGCAGTGGAACTGTTATTGATTAGTTCCTAAACATTGTGATCCACGTAAACGAAGCCTCACTGGGGTAGCACATAATATGTATTCGGCTCTTGAATCCAGCCTCGCGACGTATGACGTAAAATAACAATGACAAATGCCAGTCCCAATCGACTAGTTCTTCCCTTGACTAAATTACATTTGATAGTACAATAGTATTTTGTAGCAGACATTGCTTTGAGAAAATGTATATGAAGAGGACTTGCAAAAGAGTCTGCAAACTATCAAGATGCTTGCTATGGTATTACCGCCATTATTTGTAACACCTGCAAGTTACGGGATATGATGGAATTTGTTCTTACATAGAAGTCCTAAGTTTGGATAAATCTGCGCTATAGTAACGATCACGCTACTATCGATCCATCAGGATGGAACAAGGTTTCACAGGGAGGAGAGCTCTACATTATTGTAGCTCGTACTCGTATGTAGATCGCATGGTAATAATAATATGTTGTGTTTACAAGAAATACCGAGCGATTGATTCATTTCGACGTATTTAGTTGTGACTAAACCGACTGACGCGGTCATAATAATAAATTCACGAGAATTGCCATTTACCTTATCAAATTGTCGACATACCGGTTGTGCTAGGTACTAGTACCTAATTGTTTCAATAGTATTATATTTACTGTAATCTTATAATAGTGTTTCACTATAAGGAAAGGTAATGATGCCCATCATTGAAGAGACTTGACTAGAATTACGTCACATAGCTCTAATGCAGCTAGGTAGAGGGGCAAACTCTTAAATGCGGAAGAGTTCAACCAAACGGTGGAGACGTTATCTTTTCTCGCTATCGTTTATCAAAATTTTGCTAATAACGGTTCATCTTCTGAAGTTACTGAAGTCTGTTGTATTACATTTACGATTGACCCAATACAAACAGCAATAAGATCTCTCTACCTTACAGTCATTAATATCAAATATGACCTTAGAGGCAGACAATATTACCTTTGTTTAACAAGTATGAATGACTTTTATTTTGGTTGCTTTCATTCTGGATTTTTAGAACATTTATAGGTAACTCCTCCCCAGTACTACATCACGATACACAACTTGTAAGTAAAGATTTACAAAATCGGTATGGAATATTAACGGCTCGTAGAAAATGAGCGAACGATGATGATATTTCACACAGAAATAGTCAACCATATAAATGTTGATCTCGCTCAATATGTTGGTATGGACAATTCTTTACAAAGCTGTATAGCTATGAATAGGGTACTCTATATGCTCATAAAGCTGTGGTTAATGGACTTCAATAGAATGCGTGTTTCATGCCACGTTATTTCAGATCCAAAACATTTTATGTCATTGTTCTAAAGATAATACGCAGGCCTTGTATAAATCGCGTATAGTCAAGAGAATTTCGGGGCGAAACTTAAACCGTGTGAAATCAAATACTGAATGAAACATTGACTTCCACGGTTTTAACGCTCAAGTTTTGGAACAGCGTTATGCTCTCCAGACCTTTTCGGCAGCACGAAGACAATTAATAATGGTGCGCAGACATCATTATTGTCTTCTTTTAATTCGTTGACGGATATCGTTCCGTTTGTTCACGTTTGTCCGCCAGTACCGATGAGATCACGCCCGCACCGAGTGTGCCGCCACAGATCCACGTGCATTGTTATTTTCGGTTTGTATGCAAATCAGCTTTAACATACTCGTCTCAATCCCAAATGTATATTATGACTGTTTCTATATTTGTATAATGTTTCCATTTGTTTAAGATAGTAAGAGAAACAATATATTCTCAATTGGATACGTATAATCATTGGCAGGTAAATCAATAAATTATTTCGATTTAATTTTCAAATACGATAAGTTGCAGCGAAGAGTTTTACCGTGTACTCTAATGTGTTATTGTGAGACGTCCAACGCGTTTTTTTGGCCGCTGTTGAACTTGACGTGTCTTTGTCGACATTCACAGCATGTTGAGGCGCGCGAAATACGCATCCTAGGCTTATTCACATTTCACTTTCTAATTATACGTCTGCTTCTTGGCCATGTTCGTTGTGCAAACAATTCGTTATCATGATGTTATGTTATTTTTGTTTGCCTAGATTACGGTTGTTCGCATGGAGACAGGCATCGGGTATGAGCAATTTAGCTTTTACGTCGTGCGTCCGATTAAACTTATTAAGTAGCTTCCCTCTCTCTGTAATAGCCTACGGGCCGTCCCGTCGATAGAGCCAGCTAACGTACTCCTGGTATAAATTGCCTATTTCCTCCCCTACTGACGGTAATCAACACCCGTAATTAATTGAGTCGTTGCAACTTATAATACGATATATCGTGGAACTGTAATTTAATTCCCGTTCGATTATAAACTGGACGTCTCCGAGGCAAGACTAAATAAGAGTTTACTTTAACACGACGGACCACATCTCCACATACTATCACGTAGGATTGTAGTCAAGTACCTACCTACAAACTTAAAATTAATAAAAAATGTTAACGTTTTTTAATAAATTATGTGTATTCATTGGAAAGTTGAATAATGTCATCAATACTTCAAAGCTAAGTACATATTGTATTCGTTTTGTTTTCTTAGAATCGTCATATCACACCGATTATAATCTATATTAAAAATCTCATAAATGCCACCGATATTTCCAATGTGTACCTTGTGTAGATTGTGTGATTTGTGTCTACGGAGGCGTAGCTACTTATAACAGCGATGTCGAATCAATTTAAACTTTGTTATTTTCTAGCCGTAAATAAATAAGTACAAATAAATTAGAGTACGTAGTTCCCATTCAAATCAAAGCATTGATTATACTTGCGAATTGTCGCGCTCGTGGCCGGCCGTAGCCGCTGGCATGCGATCTCGATGCCGTCGAGCGAGGAATGTTGCTTTTTGCTGCCGTGGATACTGTCATTACTTAAGCATAATAATACTCGTATGCCATCTGTCGGGTATATTTCCCAATTTTGAGAATGCCAGAGAAGCTCTTGGACGTCGGGTCATAGAAATTCTCGGGTACATTTATTTATTCCCAACAATTGAGAATAACTTTAAATTGAGTTTTAAGCTCTTGGCAGGACTTGTATTATCAGTTATACTATTATGCTGTCCATTTGGTACTCTTTGATTCTAGTTTCGATCGAAGTGGAAGAATTAAGCGGAGATTCATAGCTCCTGGGGCGAGCCCATTGGGCATAGCGCAGGTAGACAACGGTGCGTTCGCATGAGATCCCGGAGCCTTCCCATAAGCCCCGAATGGATACCGAGGGGGTTTTAGTGGGCACAATCCCACATAACGCGGAATTTCTCTTGATGAGAAATCTCTCATAATTTTTTGAATATCTCTGGAATGATAGTGTCTGATGGGGTTGTTTTAATAGCTAATTATATTTATTATGATCAAGCGACAAATTCATTTCTGGTTCAGAGATGAGAGTAGAGAGTATAAGCGTTTATAGGGTACATCCCAAACCCAACACAGGTATCGCGTAAGTGACGACGCGTTGCGTCATAGAGCCGTCGTTGGAATGTTATCAACGAAGATAGCAGCCGGTTCCAGTGGCGATTAAACGCTCTCGATAGTGCGGAGCGGCCGCCATTGTCAATGGCCTTAGATAACTAGCGCCTGTACCTGCTCAAATAGGTATGCCACGACAATCAACCGTGAAATGTTTTGACGTGTTTCGGTTGCAAAGTTGGAGAGCGCCAGCGAGTGATGCCCTCGCTTGTTGGTGTCAGCGCTTGCTTCGTGAGTATCTACTGGGTTGGTTATACCATCACTGATGTTTCTGTTGTGAAGCAATGAGGCGATAATTATTATTAAAGTATTGAATGTAAAGTATGTATTACATGTAAAATTTTCCGTTATTTCATTCACATTCAATTATTATTATTTGTAATTTATTTAAGCCTGTCTGTTTTGACGAAAACTGACAGATGAGCAGACGTTGTATACACGAGTGATGGATGTCCGTGACACCTAAGGCACCACGTTGTCGTTCTAGAATGTAGGTAGAGGTATTAATATTTAGAGATGTACCAATTTTCTTGTGGATGTGTTGTAATGAAGTCATGATTGTTTTACTCTACGTGGTAATTGAATTGTTACTTTTTACGAGGATCCATCCCCGAATAAATGTCAAATAATAACGCGTTTTGGACTATATCTTTTGAAGGCTATTTTTATGAACAAGTATTTTTATTATGAAAGACTCGTATAAATAGTGTATGGTAAATTTGTGAAGTGGAGATTTTACATAAAGTCATTAGGTATTTGTATCTAACATCCTTGCTAGTTTGGCTTTGGCAAATCGGCACATACGATGTGCGGGGCAGCGATGCGCGACGCTGCGCCCGCGTGACCCCGTTCCCACGCCGAGCTCATCAAGTCGACACCAGGTGGCGACCTCTGATGGCCGCCAACCACAAAACACGCCCGCATCCGTCATCCGTGTGTAGGTACAGGTGTTCAAATATCCGAGGTGGAAATAGCATCACATCCAGTCATGTAAGGTCAATGCTGCCGTATGGTCTAAATTAGCGACGCAGGACATTCGAATTTAACATGTCCTTTAACGTTGAAGTAAAATACTTTATTGAAGCTTACGCTTTTGACGTGTAAATTTATCCACACTTACGCAGATTTACTTTGATCAAATATTTTTAAGAAAGAAGGCATCGCAACTTTTCGGAAATTAATCGGAAATATAACGTAAATTCAAATATTCTCTAAAATCGCTGCAGGCGGAACCAAGGTTAACCTGTTCACGAGGCACGCACTTGACGAGTTTTGCGTCAACCATAATCCTTATCATTTTCGTATAACATAACAATAGAACGTTACGCTTCAAGTGTCGTTATGCGAAGCTGTTAAAGTTTATAGAGCGCAATGACACTTGAGGTCTAAACCGTTTAAATTGTCTAGAACCACTAAAACATCTTCTCAAGTGTCAGTATAATGAAGCAACAGTAATTGTGCTCTCGTATTATCCTTTCATTCACTTGCACAGCAGTGGGTCAATGCGTAAAATTGACGCAGCCACAGCAGATATGCCGTAACCGGCGCGCGATGCGGGCGAGAGCCGCAGACGGCGGTGAAAGTGCCGTGACGAGCGCGAGCGACCTTGCCTGCCACGCATAACAACACCTCCATTGGTTGTCCTACGTAGCGCTCACGCACAGTCTTCCTTCTGTCATTTTGTTTTGGAACTAAAAACTATTACCTGGCTTGACCCCGAGTCAGCAGCTTGCAAAGCTTCGGTTAAAAGCCGGGTCAGTTTCTCATCAATTGACAGTGAGATTAATGGGCAATACATTAAATCTGTTACGTCTTTATGTTATGATCAAACCAATTTAGTATTTTCCCTAAATGAGGTTTAAAGTCCGTTTTGTCTTCTCTCGAATATAACCATACATCATACTCAAGAAGATGTTTAAGAAATAATTTATTATCAAGCAACAAGTTGCGTGTAGCATGCCCATCTGCTACTTCATACTGCAAACGTAATGCACTTAATTGTTAATAACAATTAAGGGTCGGACAAGGTGGCGCGGCGTCGTCCGCCAACTGGGTTAAAGACGAACGAGATGGCGGGACGGTCCTCTCCGTCGCGCGCCATCGCAATTGGCCGCAATCCGGTGCGCGTACCAACGTTTCGATGGTGAAGAGAAATGTCTCAAACGGCTGCCGAGTTTCACTTCCAATTCGAACCGATTGAATCACATACGTATCGGAATTTACGCACGTCTCCTAGTTTTCTACGTGTCCTGCGCTGATTTGATCTCCCACGCTCGGAATACTCAGAGAAAATGCAGTTTCGTGCGACAGGGTTTCGGCATCCTTGAACAAATGCAGGCATTAGAGGAATGTTCGCACAAGAACAGCTGATTGTGCACTGATCGCGGTCGCGGGGTCGTTGACCGTACTTTCGCCGCTCCCACGGCTCGGTGCTGCCGCGTTGCTCAATCTCATCGCGCCGCTAAAACTTCGCCAATTAACGTTCCACCTCACTAGACATTTTGCTGTTTACACTACGGAACGGCAGATCTTAGCGCTTCCAATTCTTCACCTTTAATACACCAACCCCGACTATCAAATTATTCTTGCATATAATTTTAATGCTTTTTTAAACAAATGAATGATTTGTTTGAGGTCGAATGAAATCGAAATTTCCTGTTAATGTTACGTACACGTGAGCCATATGAGGACTTTTATTTTTTAACATTTTAATTAGGATGTTGCTAGAAAATGATTCTTATCATTGCTTAATGATTGCTTTATGGAAGCCGTCTTGAAGTATGAATATGTGTCTTTAGTACTTTTTTATCAATGCTCGGGATAAAGGATAATCAAAAAATATTGTAATTTAATACAAGCCCGATACAATAATGGACAAGACGTCGAAGTTTGTAACGACGACGGTGAAGAAACTGATGACGCCGGAGGAGGAGGATCCGGAAGAGGCGGCGTACGACAGGGAAGACGACCTGGTAAAGTTGTGGTAGCAGCTACGGAACCGCTAGACTACCTTACCGTCCAAACGAGAGTTAGAGAATGACTTAAACAAAACCCAACAAATGCAGTCATTATTTAATTGAAACTAGTGCATAACAATGGATACTAAAAGTTTTAAACGGCATTGTCGTCGGTTGGTGATTATTTAGAGCTAGACTGTAGTAAATATATTTCGCTAGTTGATAACAACGTTGTTATGTAGTAGGCTCATTACAATTTTATAATCGACAATAATGTTCTGAAGATAAAAGATCCATAAAATATTTCTGAAACAATGTGGTAAATTTATTTTCTATTTTTTCTGAATAGTGCAATTGAAATATCTTTCTTTGAAATTGAACGTCATGCCTCTCTTTTGATAATGTTTACTAGATAAATTGCGTAATACATGCTTTCAGCATATTGTCATATTTGTGATCTTAATGGAGCGTTTGGATCGCCTTTGAAGATAACTTATTTTTAAGTTTATTGAAATATTATCAACCTGATAAACAATAGGTACCTACAGTTTACTTGTTGTTGTGCACGTAAACATATTCATTGCTGATTGTATCTATGTACTGTCGCATAGATTCAGTTTACTATAGAAAATATCAAATTCGCAAGGTGCAGTCGTTTCATCGGAGAATGAAAAAGGGGTCCGAGAGCGGTGCCTTGGGAAACACCGATAGTTATTAATAATGAACGCCTTATAATATTACTGCTACATATTTGAATGAAGGTTTAGAGCACTTTAGATAATCGTTAATGTTAGTAGCTATCGTTATTTTTACAGTTTAGTAATCAATAAGCCTGTGTAATATTTTGAATAGAGAACGTAATACTAATTACCCTATATACTGTCTTCTGTACACACACATATACAAAACATATTGTAGTTAGTTGTCGTTGGCTCAATTATAGTCGGTGATAATTTTATTTCTATGTGTATTTAACTCGTATCCAGGTCGCTTGATTATTCGCAGCTCGAACAATACCCTCTCTCTAAGCACATTAATTAAAATGCGAAACTTATCAACAATTCGCATATAAATCCCGTCGCGGTGAAACTATTATTTTAAATATAATTTAAATTCATCTCTACCGCTCGGTATCGTTATCTTATCGTTGGATCTGGCGAGCACACCGCGAGTACGTTCGGTACGATAACCGAACACTATTAAAATATATTCGATTACAACAATATTAGCATTCAATATTATATTATTTAATACATTTGGAGGAACTACTTCACTGAGTTTTAAATGTGCTTCTAAAGTATTGCATTGCATATTTATTTTATTGACCTGCAAAATTAACACTTGGTATTTCCATTCATTCAAAGGTTACATGTGAATGACACGTAAATTATTATCGAACAATTAGTGATACATGATATCTAAGATATGTTATTGTCGTGAGCCTAGATTATCGAAATATTTCTTGTTTAGTGTATAGATAAATATAGAGAGATAACATGATAAACCTAGCTTTAGATCACTCGAGAATTATTAGCATTAGAATAATTCAACTCCGGCTTTGTCAGTTGGGTGTAATGAACTTAAATTGTTGCTGCACCAAGGTCTCTGTGTAGTTAAATGCGATAACTTTATTTAGGTTTACAGACTTTTAATGATAAGTATTCTGTATTTACATTATTTACTGCCAGTGTACTGACATTAACTTCAACCACGTAGTAATGTCCCGTTTGATTGAAGAATAAAATTCATTAATTGCGGTTATGGCTAAGAAAGACATTTAAATTAATTTAATTTACAATAAAAATAAATAGACTATATTATATTTATAAACAAAGATTTATATAGCAGCATATTTGTAAAGCATTATGTATTAGTTTGTATATTGAAACTTTCTTCTAAATACGTCAGTAAAAAATATGACATTCTAAAAATACAAGCCCATTATTTTTAAATATATCAATGGAATGGAGACTAATAATTGATTTAATTATATTTAGTAAAGGATGCGAGATGGTGGATCCAACTGGGTGTTATATAACCAATGGACGCAAAACGAATTAACCGATGATGAAGGAAAATATTTCACTTTGATTTAAGGAAGAAAGATATGCAGGATACCGCGTTGCATTGTTACATTAAATTGTATCTAACTGGGGTTTTTAAGCGAACAGACGAATCGATTTCAAGTAATATCCGAATTAGGATTAAATACTTTGCTATATCTCAC
>DWPQ01000754.1:0-14613 GCA_018251795.1 Perichares adela | reverse complement strand
GTAATTGCTTTTGCAGCAATTTATGTTATGTACGATGAAGTGGTGGATGGTGTTGTGTGGTGTTTTAAGTAAAAATATTAACTATTATGTGTAGTATTTGAGAACAGTGAATAAGAAACGAAAATATCAAAATGTCGCTCGAAATCCCGTTGATGAGCACCGACGAGGTGATGCTTCTAATAAAGGCGCGATTTTACGTTTTGTATATTAAAATTATAATGAGGTTTATTGGTGTTTTATTCAGGTGATAGAGTTAGATCCAGAACAACTACCATCCGGCGATGAAGTGCTGAGTATACTTCAGCAGGAGAGATCGCAGCTAAACGTCTGGATCAATGTTGCCGTAAGTTACCTAACCTAATTCGATTGATTTTGTATGCGTATGTTAACGCTGGATTTATTTCTAAAAGGTCTTTCGTATGCGAAAATTAATATCAAAATAAAATATTGCTGTTCAATATTGTCGTTGTTTGAAGTTTTTGAATTAGCGAAGTGTAGTTTTTCAGACATTTCATTTTTGACGATATGAACGAAGCGAAGATATTTATTAATATTTACATAATTGTGATACATATATTTTGAATATGAAAACAATGTTCCAATAAAAAATATTGACCCAATTACTTTAGATTGTTGCGTTGGCACTAAGTATTGATTGATTGCTGTTCATTGGATACTTTAGTACTTACGATATTTTATTTTTAAATCACAATTAGCTGAATTTCTAATAATGATTTTTTAAATCCATTAATAATCCAGATAATACAATTGACAAACAATCAAGTACAGTAGGACCTGAAAAATAATATTTGGCCCCCAAATCCAATAAGCTATGTAAATCCTCTAGAGTGGAATTAATAGACCACATGGTAGGCAGTCATTGTCACCCATAGAAATTGATGACATAAAAGCCACCAATGCATTGCTGTTCAATAAGGAAGCAGAAAATTCACTTGCTGTTGGTGTAAGGTAGACAAAACTAATGTATAATTAATGTCAAATGTCATTATGTTGTCAAAATCAAATAATTTTTTTTTTCTAATGTTGACAACAACATGAGACAAGCTGCAGTATAGTTCAATCATTTCAAATAGAATAAACTGTTTAAAAGTTTTTTCCTCTAAACATTTATTATAGTGTATTAATATGTTAAGGTTAAGATGTTTGCCTCCTGTTATAGAAAAATACCTCACAATTAATCTGCATGAATCTTCTATATATATTAAATTTCTCATGTCACAGTGTTAGTTGCCATACTCCGCCGAAACAGCTTGACCAATTTTTATGTAATTTGATATGTATATTTGGTAGGTCTGAGAATAGGTTGTAATCTATTTTTCATACACCTAAGTGATAAGGGTGTTAAGTTTTTTGATAATTGTTGTTATTTAAATTATTTTGTGATATGGCATTTGAAAATACATATAAACCTTAAATTTGACCGTTCTATCATCAACCCCTATTTTTTAATACAAAATTTTATATGGCAAAACAATGTTTGCAGACTCAGCTAGTTATATATAATTTTATAGATAATTGTTTGCTCTACCGGCATTGACAACTAAAAAAATAATTGTTATATTTGTTTTTGTAAAGTTTGTGTGAATTATTCGCATAGGTTTTACTACATACAGTGTAATTTATTATATTCATGTGCTTGATATAGGAATAGGTTGTCCGTAAAGTTTGTGCCAAATATTAAGAATAATTAAATTGCAGCTTATTTAAATATCGGTAAACATTTATTAAGTTATTTAGGTACCATTCTGTTCCAAAACCTTTCCTCCGTTCGAAAACCTCTTGGGTTAGTTGACAAAAATGTATCCGAAGAGGTTTTTTCTGAACCGAGTAGATTTTTTTCCGTTGAGGGAATTATGTAATGATTGGGAAAAGTCAATGGATGTTGGGGTAGAAAAACAGAAGCCAAAACTTTTACCGAGCTAACATTTAATATCATTACAATAAACTAATGTGATATTTCAGCTTGCATATTATAAACAAAAGAAGATCGATGACTTCCTCAAGATCTTGGAAGCGTCCCGAGTGGACGCAAACATCGACTATCGGGACTTTGAAAGGGACCAAATGCGAGCCCTTGACATGTTGGCTGCGTACTATGTCCAAGAGGCCAACAAGGAAAAATCTAAAGACAAAAAGAAAGAGCTTTTTACAAAAGCAACACTTTTGTACACTATGGCTGATAAGATTATCATGTATGACCAGGTAAGCAAGAGAAAATGATTTAATGACTTTTAACATTGAAAAGATGCTTCATATATTATGTAAAATTATCCTACAGTTAATAGTAATTATACAAGATCATAAGATTGAATATTGAGAAGGTTTAATTGTTTGTTATATGAACACATGTTGTTTTGGCATATTTCATGATGACAACAAACCAACACTCGATAACATCAATGAATAACAGCAGTTAGGATTTTAAGTTATAATAATAATAATTATTTTACTCCATAAATTTCCTTAATTAACCATATTTAAGACATTAATTGTTATAAAAATTTTGTAGAACCACCTTCTCGGCAGAGCCTACTTTTGCCTCCTCGAAGGCGATAAAATGGAACAAGCAGACGCACAGTTTAATTTTGTACTTAACCAATCCCCAAATAATGTACCGTCACTGCTTGGTAAAGCCTGCATTGCCTTCAATCGTAAAGACTACAGAGGTGCTTTGGCATTCTACAAAAAAGCTCTGAGGACAAATCCCGATAGCCCAGCAGCATTGCGTTTGGGAATGGGACATTGTTTTATGAAGCTCAATAACCAGGAGAAGGCCAGGTTTGATTTATTAATTAATTAATTTGTTTCCAGTGTTGCCTTTTGTTTTGTTATAGATGTCAAAATCAAAAGCATGATTGACATGACATGTTGCAGGCCAAAATATATGAGTACCTTGGTTGTGTAAATATAACTCACAAACACTGGGTAAACAAATACTAAGCATGTAAAAAACTTTCATGGTTGATTGTAGAAGTATGTTTGGTAGGGCAAATTACAAAACCAGGCAGATAAAAACAATTTGCACAAATAATGTTCCAATTAAACTGTTTTCTACATAGCCTACTCTCAACAGACCTGGCATTAATGCCTTTGGTTTTAACTTGCAGGCCAAAAAAAATTTAATTAAGTAGATAATTAATAAAAAATATTCAATTAGAAGTAGTTAGTGTTCTTTGTTCTTGTGATGAGAAAAGTGCTCTTATTGGAAATTTTAAAAAGTTAAAAGTTGCTTCTATGCTTCATTATTATCAGCCTATGCTGAACCACGTCAGACACCTTGGCTTTAAGCATTATGTACAGATATTAATATTCCTCAATGATTGCTACGTAAAGTGTGTGTTTTTTTTTCAAATTCATTCGTTTTTTTTAGGATGGCGTTTGAAAGGGCTCTTCAACTCGATCCACAGTGTGTTGGTGCTCTTGTAGGCCTGTCTATCTTGAAGTTGAATTTGCAGGAGAATGAATCTAATAAAATAGCTGTCATTATGCTTTCGAAAGCATATGCTATCGATCCAAAGAATCCTATGGTTCTGAACCATTTGGCTAATCACTTCTTTTTTAAAAAGGTAATTGTATCGCTATCGTCTTTTAAGATAAATCGTAATTATGATGACACGAATATTGATGTTTTTTTTATAATATGCATTTGAAATTTAGAAATCAATCAAAATACATTTACGCACACTACAATACATTTTACACACCCATGCGCATACACGATATGCGATTATGGCACGAATTTCCACTACCATGCAACCTTATTATTGAGTAGCGAGATTACACACAATTTTACGTTATTAGTTTAGATTAGGTGTAGGATAGAAATACAAATTAATGGTTTCTCAAATGTCCGTTTCCCCTATGTACCAGGATTACAGCAAGGTCCAGCACTTAGCTCTCCACGCGTTCCACAACACGGAGAACGAGGCGATGCGAGCAGAGAGCTGTCACCACCTCGCGAGGGCGTTCCACGCTCAGGGCGACTGCGATCAGGCCTTCCAGTATTACTACCAGGCGACACAGTTCGCTCCGGCCAACTTTGTGCTACCTCACTATGGACTGGGACAGATGTATATATACAGAGGAGACACTGAGAATGTAAGTGATGCTTAATTACACTTTTATTAGACACTGGCTAGCAGTGATAGCCTAGTAGTTTGAATGTTGGTCTCCCGAACGGGAGGTCGTGCGTTCGATCCCGGCGCGCACCAATAATTTTCTAAGTTGTGTGTATTAGAAATTAATTGTCACTTGCTTTACGGTGACGGAATACATCGTGAGGAAACCTGCACACCTGAGAGTTCTCTATAAAGTTCTCGAAGGCGTGTGAAGTCTGCCAACCCGCACTCGGCCAGCGTGGCGGTATATAGCCTTAAACCCTCTCAGTGTGAGAGAAGAACCAAGCCCAGCAGTGGGACAATTATGGGTTGTTATGTATGTATGTGGACACCGGCTGCAACCGCCCTCTTCGCTTAGTGTTACATTAAGCTGGTGGGTAAGTGGTTAAGTAAATATTGCTACCAAATTTTATATTTGTGAAAGCTATATCATTTATATGACGATTTGTTAATATTTACTCAACTCATTATTATCAACTTATCAGGGCATATCTATAAATAAATATATACGTGAAGCAAAATCTTTCAATCCCTTTTTACGAAAATGGTGCGGACAAAGAAGTATGAAATTTCGCACACTTTATAGTATAAGTGTAGGAGAAATTCAGAAAGCTAATATTTTTCAATAATAATGCTTGTAAAGTACATTAATTCACCAAATAAAACATTACACGTACAAAGACACGCCCACATGCACACTCGATATATGTATACTGTTTTGACATTTATTATGCAAATTTCATTCTAACAATTTTTTTAATGGCTTTAGTCGATTTTCGACTACCAAGGGATCTCTAGTTTTATTTAAATTGATAAACAGTTGTTTTTTTGCCCAAAAGTTTGTTATCGACCAAGATCTAAGCAAATTCGCCTATTAGTTTTGTTGACAAAAAATCATAAAATATTAATGTAAGATTTTTGTTTCATTTGTTTCATTACGTTTTAATGGTTGGTATATTGATAATCTTAAGATTTTTCAAGTTATTTATTTGACACTAAAACATTATTCTATCCTCTTTAATCCAGGCAGCACAATGCTTCGAGAAAGTTCTCAAAGCGCAACCAGGCAATTACGAAACTATGAAGATCCTGGGTTCACTATACGCTAACTCACCGTCACAGTCCAAGAGGGACATCGCCAGGCAACATCTCAAGAAGGTCACGGAGCAGTTTCCAGATGATGTGGAGGCCTGGATCGAACTGGCTCAGATATTGGAACAGAATGATTTGCAGGTATGGACATTCAATATTATGAATTGGCGCTTTCTGTTATAATTTAAGTCTTATTACTTTAAATATACTAATAAGTATTTGTCTAATAAATACAAAAATGTAATACAAAGACAGGTAATCAGGTAATAAAACAATGACTTGTGGATTAAACAAACTGGCATTGAGGTTCTAATGTTAGGCGCAGGAACCATTTGTATCTATAATTTTTCATACTTATGTGGGTCATTAGAACACGTAATTGTCCCACTGCTGGGCTCGGGTCTCCTCTCACATTGACAGGGTTTAAAGCCATAATTCAACATTCCAAGTGCAGCTTGACAGACTTCACACCTTTGAGAATGTTATGCAGAACTAATGTGCGGACTTTTTCATGATGTTTTCCTTTATCAACGAAAGTGCGTATTAGAAACGAATTATTACCTTTTCTATAATGGAAAAAACGCGAGGAACTTATACTTAATATACGCAAAGGCGTGAATTCTTTGCCAGTTTGGTATGGATTGAGATCTCTCAATATGAGAGAACACCTTTGTCCGGCAGTTCGACAATTATTGGTTACTAGTGCACCGCCCTAGCTTCGCTTCGACACCCGAAGGAATCTCGGCATAAAAAGTAGCCTATGTCCTTTCCCAAGTCCAGTTCTATTTTCATACCGAATTTCATTGAAATCGGTTCTGTGGTTTAGGCGTGAAAGCGTAACAGACAGAGTTACTTTCGCATTTATAATATTAGTAGGGATAATGATGATGATAAAGTACTCCTTTTCAGGGTTCACTTAACGCGTACAGCACTGCAATGAAAATCCTAAAGGAGAAAGTGAATGCTGATATTCCAGCCGAAATATTGAACAATGTAGCCGCACTGCATTACCGGTTGGGCAATTTGAACGAAGCCAAGAATTATCTGGAGGAAGCTTTGGAGAGGTACATATACCCTTTCAACTTATGTAAGGATGCATAAGTAATTGTTAAAAATATACTTAGACTGAAATACATAAACCTTGCCTCTACTTTATCTTAGAGTTTGCTTTGGTATGCAATATGGTCAAGTATTTTTGTGCAGTTATTAGTTTTTTAAGATTTTCGTAAGTCTTCGTAAGTCATCAAAGTTAGTGCACTCAAGATACGCTCAGTTTAAGTTAAGACTGAGTCTAAGTAGTGTTTATAAATACGTAAACTTTCTTAGTTTGAAACTTTAAGAAAATTTAAAGTCCGTTCTATAAATCTCCGTTAGTTTTAAATACATTTATCTTGGAGATAAAATTAGTGATTTTCTCGCAATAAAATTTTATATATTATTTCTATGTTAAAAGCAGCGAACAGACGGGTCACAAACAGACACTTCAGTTTTATTTACTTGTATAGATAGTCGAATTGTCAAATAGTTTATATAGATGTATAGAATTAAAAAATCCTCAATTCGGTTTTCAGGGAGAAAGCTGATGCCGAGACGCTAGACGCTCAGTACTACAACTCGATCGCCGTCACAACCAGCTACAACTTGGCACGACTTAACGAAGCGCTGTGCGTCTACAACAAGGCAGAGAAACTGTACAAGGACATACTGAAGGAACATCCCAACTATATTGACTGTTACTTGAGGTTAGTGACTGACTGTTAAGCGTTATGAATGAGCAATAAATAAATAAATAAACGCTAACACACTCATACCCCCGCACTAGGACTCCGTGTGTCGCGGGTGGCGTGGACAGCACAACTGACAATAAATGAGCATGTTCAGTCACAATACAATACAAAAATACACTTCATTGAACACCAAAAAAAACTCATATATATTTTTAACAATGAGATAGCATTAGACGGTCTCTGCTGTGTGTAGCCGTCCTAAACACTAATAAGCCATCATGGACGCATGCCGTCCCAGTAATAAATCGTATTAGATCTTAAACTATTTTTATACCCTTATGTGATAACAGTGTCCCACGCCAAAAACAAATGTTATGTTTTTAGATAACTTTTTAAAGATTTGGCGTTGAAAATAACACAACCCTTAATCTTAAACCCTTCTAATATCAATCCCGTTAATACCAAAATATTTACTACAAATGAGTTATATAGCAAAACAACCTTCATTGTCAGCTATTAATAAACTATAATTTAAAATACAATAAAGGATTTGCATATTTAAAAAAATCGTAACGTTAAAAAAAAAAAATTTTTCTCCACATATTTTTCTGTCACTCATCAAAGCTATCAGAAATATCACCAGTCTTCATTGAAATTCAATTTTTTTTTAATATCATAAAAATCTTATGCAAATCATATTTTGCTTGTTGCACGTTTGCCTTAAACTCTGTATAAATATGTTCTCCATACAGATTAGGGTGCATGGCACGTGATAAAGGACAGATCTACGAGGCGTCCGACTGGTTCAAAGAAGCCCTGAAAGTGAACACGGAGCACCCTGACACGTGGTCGCTGCTGGGCAACCTCCACCTGGCGCAGCAGGAGTGGGGCCCGGGACAGAAGAAGTTTGAGAGGATCCTACAAAATCCGTCCACGTCTAATGATGCGTACTCTTTGATCGCTCTAGGTGAGTTTCTGTAGTCTAACGGTCTTTAAAAAACATTTATACACTTCGTATAGCAGAGGTATAGCAGATTCATTACTAACTATTTATGCTCGCGGCTTCGCCGGCGTGGGAATCAGTGTGGCTCAAAGTTTTTCACGCGTAAATCCTGAACCCGCGGAAAAATAAGACGTAATATATATGGCTTTATTATGCGCCACAACGTCCTCTATCTTCAAGTGAAAATCCTGTCAAAATCGGTCCAGCCATGCCAGAGATTACCCGGATCGAACAGACAGATAAACAGACAGACAAAAATTATAAAAAAAAATATTTTGGTATCTATATACATACATATACGTTTAAGAAAAACCGGTTAGTTTAATATAAACAGACACTCCAATAATATTTATTTTATAGATATATTGCTTGTGTTTTAATAGGAAACGTATGGCTGCAAACACTCCACCAGCCGTGTCGCGAGAAGGACAGAGAGAAGAGACATCAGGAGAGGGCGCTGGCCATGTACAAGCAAGTGTTAAAGACTGATCCCAAGAACATCTGGGCCGCTAACGGCATCGGATGCGTTTTGGCGCACAAGGTTAACGAGTTTACACTTACTATTGGATACTGCTATCGAACATTGCATAAATTGGTTTTAAAACTCAACATGAACCTAAGTTTTATTTACGTACTCATGACATAATATGTAAACTAAACATATAGATCAATCTTATTTAATTTATTAAATATCGAAACTTTATCTGAATAATAAAACAATCAAAAATAAAAAAATTAGAATTCGGACTGTCGAGTATTTTATTAAATTTTAATGGTGCTTGACCAATCTAGGGAAACATCAATGGCACTGGATGACATCTTGAGCAGTGAATAACATAAGCCTGGTCATTCATTTTAAAAACTAAGTGTCCATAACGAACTGTGACTGTAAAACGAAAGTCTTGACGTAAACTTTGAGCGAATCCATTTTATGCTCTGTGCAATGAGTTTTTGTTGTCTGAGCTATTCTTGTTACCGTATTTATACCTATGTACCAGATATATTACTAATTTATTATCTTTGCAATTGTACAGGGGTGCATAAACGAGGCGCGTGACATCTTCGCGCAAGTGCGCGAGGCCACCGCGGACTTCCCCGACGTGTGGATGAACATAGCTCACATATACGTCGAACAGAAGCAATATATCAACGCCATACAGATGGTGAGCGTTTAAATCTCAAACACGTATTCCCTATTTCATCGATCATTTCAACAAATTTTACAGTTTAAAAACTATACAAAATGACCTTAATATTTGTTTTCCAGTACGAGAACTGCGTGCGCAAGTTCCGCATGCAACACGACGTGGACTGGCTGACGTGGTTGGCGCGCGCGCACACGCTGGCGGGGCGGGCGCACGCGTCGCGCGCGGCGCTGCTGCGGGCGCGGCGGGTGGCGCCGCACGACTCTGCGCTGCTGTACAACACTGCGCTCGCGCTGAGGAGGCTGGCGGCCCACGTGCTCAAGGACGAGCGCTCCGAGCTCAAGTCGGTGCTGCGCGCTGTACACGAGCTGCACGTGTCGCATAGGTGCGTATTGTGTATGAAAAAATGACGATGACCAGTTGAAATGTTTTACGCCGGAAATGTTGTGTTTAATTTCAATATAATTCATAAATTTCCTTTCCGATTTTGATATTTTTTGCTAACCTAGTAGATCTTGAGATACACAGTGTGACGTTTAGTTTATTATAATCCTAATGGTATGTATTTTCGTATATCTAAAAAGCTTAGCCTAACCTTACAAATTATCCTCTAAAATCTCTAAAGATTTTTACAATTTTTCCCGTTTAATCTCCCTTAAATGAATCATCTTTTGCTCCGCTTCAGCCTTCATGCGATTTGACTACGTTTAGGGATACATTTTTTGCTATATTAGTACCGAGTTGCACTCAACACGTTTCAATGTCATCCACAGGTACTTCCAACGACTGGCGTCGGCGGAGGGCGGCGAGGGGGCGGAGCGCGCGCGCTACGAGCCCGCCGCGGCCGGGGCGGAGGCGCGCACGTGCGCCGACCTGCTCTCGCAGGCGCAGTGGCACGTGGCGCGAGCGAGACGGCAACACGATGAGGAGGTCACGCTGCGAGATCGGCAACGGGAGCAACGTGAGGCGTTCAGGAAGCAACAGGTGCGACTTGATGATATTAACAATAAGATAAAGTATTAATTTATATGTTTGGGTCGACGACTTAAGGTGCTACGAGAAATAGATGCATCCACAAATGTTTTTCCTTTTTTTGACTGCAGTGTCGGTAAAATATCTTCCTTTTTGGCTGGCAACGTAATAGTGATTGATGTCTTTAGTGTATCTGACTGCTATCTGCGGTGGGCTTGCCTTTTCTTTGTTATGGTGCATATTCAAACATTTCTTGTTACTTATTTTATTAGACTTAAAAGTATACTTAACATTAATTGACAAAAATAATTCAAAACTTCTAATAATTCTAGTAATTCATAAACTTAAAATAAACCTCTATTTTCATCGTAACACTAGCTTAAATTAAATAAATATTTGGGTCTCAGATTCTTCGGTTTTTGAACTCCAAACTAAAATAAGTCCGCAAGATATGTGTAACACTAGATTTTATTATTTAACACGATGCTGTGATTTAACAGGAGGACGAGCGCAAACGTCGCGAGGAGCAACACGCGAAGAGTACAGTGGAAATGCTGCAGAAGCGACAGGAGTACAAGGAGAAGACGAAGAACGCGCTGCTGTTCGCCGACATGCCGCCGGAGGGCAAGCCCAAGGGCGGAGGCCGCGGGCGGCGCCGCGACGAATACGTGTCGGACTCCGGGAGCGGCAGCGAGGGACCCAGGGAGGAAGGGTAAGGAGTTACTTAGGCTACCTTACATAGATAGATGGAGCATCGCGGATCAGTATTGTACTCTAGATTACAACACGTTTTATTGCTAGTGAACAATCACTTCGTTAGTTAGTCTACCTTTTGTGTACTTGTTGGCCCTTAATGTTGCTCTAATGTGATTGTAGTGCAAACCGCGAGCCGAAGCAACGAAAGCGCAAGCGCGAAGCCGGCGAGGGCAAGAAGGGCAAGGGACGGAAACGAAGGGAACGAGCCAGCGGCAGCGACAGCGACCCGCCCAGGAAGAAGGGACGCAAGAAGGTCACTACCTTCTACTTGTATCTATTTGCTTCAACAAAAGTAGGAACTGTACTGTCGGTTGCTGTGAGATATACAGTCTTCGCTTGAAACTTTACTTTGGGATAAGTCAAAGTATGCTTTATAGATCTGTCTTAAAATTACAATGTGTTCATAATACCTATGATCCTAAGTGTCACAAAAGTCAATGTTTACTCGAGTTGACTTCTTACGTCTTTGTATTATGATATTAGTTAAAGTCTGGTTTACATTTGGATAGTCATTCTGTTTTCATCTGAATGACACTTGTATAACATTATAATTTACTTAGTAATAAAATAAATAACATCCTACTATTTTAGGGCGAGAAAGGTATCGGTCGCAGAGAGAAAGCTCTCAAGGACAAAGCCGAGGACAAACTCGGCGCGAAGCAGCGCATGAAAATCGTTTCCAAGGAGACGATTTCAACCTCAGAGTCGGACTCGGACGCGTCGCGCAAGTCGCGTAGTCGCAGTCGCAGCCGTAGTAGAAGTCGCAGTCGCAGCGGTAGTCGCAGTCCGCCGGCAAATAAAGGACGCAAGAGGATCATGTCGGCTTCTGATAGCGACAGGTCAGTTTTAGAAATAAATTTTACATCGATATTTACTAATTGTAGGAATTGTCATATTGTATTTAATAAGTTAATATAAAATACAAGTTGACCCCGCAAACTATAATTATCTATTATTATTCCGACGTGTTGTTTTACAGGAATGTATAATATTAATAATATTAAAGTTACACATTATTTGCAGGTCTAGATCGAAGAGTCGTTCTAAATCTCGCGGCCGCTCCCGTTCCGGCTCAGCAAAGAGTCGGTCTCGCTCGAAGAGTCGGTCTCGTTCCAAGAGCCGGTCTAGATCCAAGAGCCGCTCTAGGTCTAAGAGCCGGTCCAGATCTAAAAGCCGATCGAGGTCTAAGAGCCGGTCCAGATCTAAAAGCCGATCTAGATCTAAGAGCCGATCGAGATCCAAGAGCCGATCTAAGAGTCATTCTAGATCAAAGAGCCGGTCTAAGTCGAAGAGTCGCTCCAGATCTAAGAGTCGATCGAGATCTAAGAGTCGGTCCAGGTCTAAGAGTCAATCTAGATCTAAAAGCCGTTCCAGGTCGAAGAGTGGGTCAAAGAGCCCATCCAGATCAAGATCCAGGTACTTACTTTACTTCTGTTGTGAACACCTCATGGTATTTATTACTTCTTCTTTAACAGTATGCAGCTGAAATTGGTGCTATAAAACGGGTTATCTAGGGTGAGGTTTTATTTCGATTCGCTTGTGATTTAGTATTTCCCTACAATCTCACCTGATAGTATTTAAAAATTGTAATCTATATACTAATTACATTTTCTTACTCTACTTAACAGGGGCAAGAGTCACTCCCGCTCCAAGTCGAAGAGCGTATCGAGATCCCGGTCAAGATCCAAGAGTGGGTCTCGCAGTCGGTCCAGATCTAGATCTCACTCTGGTTCGAGATCCCGTTCGGGATCCAGAAACTCCAGACCGGATACGCCCGTGTCCAGGAAATCTGTATCAGCTAGTGAAGACGAGGCTTAGATATATTTGTAAATATTATGTATTAGGAATATGGTGTATGAATGTTACCTTCGAGGTAGGCACAACAATGTGAGGTAGATGGCAGGGATGTTTTTATTTATCGATCGTCCATTCTAATTTTATTGTCTATGATATGATGTATAGTCTGTTTTAACCTTGACATAGATTGTAAAGTTATCTTTTTTCAGGAGGTCCCATGGTACATCGTATTTTAATTAATACATTTTCGTGTCCATTTTTTTATGGTCTTAATAACACTGATATAATAACTATGTAAAAAGTTCCCGAGTAATTGATATCGACCTTTTTAGGAATCCCCAATGTAGAGTATCCAGCAACATTTATAAAACAACTTAAAAAATAAAGTCCTCTCATGTATGTGCCTCTTTTTCTCAAAATCTACTGAACGGATTTTTGTACGGTTTTTACTAAAAGATAGTGCAATACTTTGAGAAGGGTATAGGCAATAGCCCATTACAATTTTATGTAAATTGACTGAAATATAACGATTAATATTTAAAAATTTCGCCTGCTTGGAGCTTTTCACGCGGGCGAAGCCGCGGGCACAGCTAGTAATAATGTAATTTCATTATACAGCATACTAATCAAATTACTTAGGCACCGGCTTATGCTTTTTTATTACAATTGATTTCAACCCTTGGACCATGTTTAAGATCACCCCTCATTAGCAGGGGGTACCAAAGTAATTCTAGTCACGATTTTTGAAGTTTTATATCCGTGATTGGATTAATTTAAGTCTGTCATTTACAATTAATGAATTTCGGAAAATGAAGTCCAAGTTAAGGTGAAATCTACATGCGCTCAGACTTATTAAACACTTATCTAGTACATTCTATTTACCAGGACAGATTGGCAGAGAATGGCATTAAGTTTTTTGCCCTTGTATCCCTTGTCTTAAGGGGTTGCAAAACCTATACTAATATATAAACTACTATCTAAATCTATACAAATACTAGCTGAACCCGCTAATGTTGTTTCGCCAAATAAAAGTTGGTGTAAAAAATAGGAGTTGGTGAAAACTGGAGTTGTATGTATTTTGTGGGTGCCTCATTGTAAAAAATTTTTTTTATGGAATTTGTCCATAAATTTAAAAAAATATGTTGGGCGTTGTCCCCCTTCCCCACTTTAACTTAGGGACCGTATGAAAAATAGTTTAAAACCTATTCATAGACCTGCCAAATATACTTATAAAATTTCATAAAAATAAGTCAACCCGTTTCGGAGGAGTATGGCAACCAACACTGTGATACGAGAATTTTATATTATAAAGATTAGATTAAAAATGCGAAAGTAACTCTGTCTGTCTGTGACGTGATTACGGCCAAACTCCTGAACCAATTGTGATGAAATTTCATACAGAGATACTCAAAGACCTTGGGGCTACTTTTTCCCCTTTTTTTTGGTTTTTCCATGGCCATTCGCTTGTCAGATAATGTCATAAAACCTTCGTTGATTTAATTTACTAGATATGTAAAACTAAGTATTTGTTTCCAGAGTTTAGTAAGATAAAGAATTAATTAAAAGGTACGTAATAAGTGATAAAACCATATTGTTTTAACATGTAAATAGGTGCAAATGGGTTTGATACGCAGCTCCCTGGGGTGACGGCAACATTAGAATGTAAATGTATTGGAATCTAGAAGTAATATGCTAAACAATATACTATATAAACAGACTGTATAGAAGTAGTGATGGCATTAGTTGAAGGTCGATGTCTAAAGGGCTTGGGTTCGACCACACAACACATTTTTGTTACAAAAGACAAGCTATGCCCACTATGACAAGCTATAGTTTTCGTATTTAATAACATTACTTTATGTCAGTTTTTAAGTTGTCATCAAGAAGAGAGTGAATAGGCTTTTACTAAGGTAGTGCGCTTCACCATTTATGGCTTCATCACCGCCTATTATCGGGTGGGATCGTAGTCAAGCACTAACTTA
>DWPQ01000753.1:0-14616 GCA_018251795.1 Perichares adela | reverse complement strand
GGGCCTACTCATCGTAGGGACTTGCTGAAGCGATGGCATAAATTGACTTTCGAAAAGTGTTTGTAAAAACCTACTTCTAATAAATGAATTTGAATTTGAATCACCCAGATAAATCACCACAGAATTCGTTCATAGTGGTAAAAAAATTTTACCTGCCTAGCTTCATCACGTAGCTTATTTCTTTTATTTAAAAGGTTTTCTCCCAACATAAACTAATTGATAAATAGATAACTTAATGAATAATGGCATTGTCTGCCAGTCCACCCTGGGTGATGGCGAGAAATACATGGCAGGTAAATAACATACGAAAATAGAAAAAAAAAACAGATTACAGAATAGTTTATCACCCTTCTGTTCCTGCCATTCCCTTCAATCCATCATGGAAGACCGCTAACCATCAGATGGGCCGAATAATTTTGAAATAAGTCACTCAAAAATGAGTCGGTCATTGTTAAAATACGAGAAGAAAGCTCGGCTTCGCTCGGGTTAAATGTGGCATTTTCAACATCATGTGTGAAACAATATCATACAAACAAAATAAATCACTACGGCAGCAGAAACACATAGCACAGAGTATAACATGTATTCGCTCAATGTTTACGGGAAGACGTTTTGTTTTAATTAGTCACAGTTACACAGACGAAGAATGGCCAGGCTTATGTTATTAACTATTTAAGATGTCATCCAGTTTCAGTGACGTTTGGTCAATATGGCGACTGCGATTTTTCTTTCAGCACCATTAGATTTTAACAAATTAATCGATTTAAACGAATTAAGCGGATATATGTTGTCGACTCGAAATTTTTTTTTTTATGTCATATTATTTAGATAAGGTTGCGATCGAGTCTACCCCGTCATGAAATTATAATAATATAGACACCTATATTTACATAGCCACGAAACTCATGAACCTTTCGTTAATCAAAAGCATCCGACCAAGAAACCCTTTTGTGCGCTCTATGCGTCACTGTCGTCTGACACGATTACATGCTTCCACTTGAGTAGGACTGACGTCATCAATAACGTTTAAAGGCCGCATAACTTTATCACGCGTGATGTCTTTTGTTACCCCGCTACCGTCGGTATCATGACACGATGAAAGAAACGGATGTTTCGTAGAGAATATGATATGAATGAAGATAAAACCATTGTACAAGAGATATAGGTTTCAAATGCGAAGTTTTAGAGTTTATGTTAAAATATGTTAAATTATGTTAAAATAAATTAGTACAAGATTTTTTTTTTTTTAATCAGGCCACTTAAGTGGTCACTCTCGTGTACACATTCTTCGATTCAGATTTTTTTTTATTGATACAACTATCCTTACCGATCAGTCTCTACTTTTTCAAGGGAGTGGTCCAAAATGTAATTCATGTGCTTTTTTTAATGTTCACGATCTCATCCATTTTCCGAAACTTTGGTACACAGACACAATGGTAGATAAGACTTACAATTTACGATTCAACGAAAGTAGTCAGAAAAATGTTATAATTTCATGTAAAAACAGGCTCGCTTTATCTGTGGAATTGTAAGCCCAAATTGCGACATTTACAACAGCCATTTGTTTAATTGTCGTAATCAATCACTTTGAGCAACTTATTTTAACGGCGTGTGACTTTTCATTGAAAAAATAAGAGTGTAATTATTAAACACGAGTAATCAACTGACCCGCAACCCACAGGAGTAACCCCTATTTTTCAAAGAGGGTTCACCACCTCTTTGCTTATTTAAGTTCTTACCTAGCTGAGCATTCCAAGCTCGCATCTCAGTCCGCGACAAGTTGTAAAGGCCTCTAGGGCTAGCAGCAATGACCATCAGAAAAATCTGAACTGCATGTGGACCAAGTGCTGATTAATGGACGAAGGGAATTAGATCGCCTTTATTGGAGATCGCTGGACTTCTTCTGGCTTCTATGGAGTTCCTTCATTGTGGTGCGATGTTTTAATTACCAAGATATAATTACTTGGCTTACTTAGATATTAGACATTAATCAGCACTCGCTTCGATGAAAGAAAACATTGTGAGGAAAGCTACATACCTAAGTTTTATCATGGTAGAACATTCATGGGTTATAATCATGATATTATATTGGGTTGTATCTGAAATTATCTAAATTAATATTTTCAAAATGTTTTGTCCCGCAGATACACAAAGAAAACAAGCACAGAGACTGGCGTGAATTGGGAAGACGTATCAGATTTGTAGAGAAATATATCCTGAAGTCTAAATTCAAATACAGCATGGCTCTCATTATTGGTAACGTATACGCGATAATAATTGAGTAATTATTTTTCATGAAAAAAATTTAGAGTAAAACTTCATTGACTTTTAAATTCTATTTAAAAAAAAGCCTTAAAAAGTGAAGGATTTAGATATGGTGTAGCATCTCAAAAAATACGACTTTTAATTTTCATATTTACTCTTCTCAAAGTATAAAGCTTTTGTCTAAATCCTGCAACTTCAGCTGTCAAGATAAATTTAACCCCTTAATTACGGTCCCTAATAACTTCTTTGTACTGTACAGTATTTGCCTGTTTGTAATGAAAAAGAGAACCTTCTCCTTTTAATAATAAAGCCCTTATTACATAGAACGTTTTGCTATTTAAATAACAAGATGGACCTACTAATTTTACCCATTCAATGATTACAAGGACCTTTTCAATAGTACAATGTTTTGTCATTAAGAGTATTCATTTTCTTAATACTATAAATTAGATTATATTAAAAATTACCTAACAAAAATCAAGTCTCATTTACCGTTAACAGTCGACTGACATTTATTTTTTTAAGTCCAGCTCTCTCTTTTTCATCAACTATTTACATAAAAGAATGGAAAAATAATACAGCAAGAAACAAAAATTACTGAAGTTAATTTTAAGCCGTCGAAGTTGGTCACGGACCAGCTGGGATTTGCGAAAGTTTCGTAACAGATTAAAAGATAAACATTACTTAATAAACTCACAACTGGGAGCTTAATAAACACGCTCCGGTTATTTTAGGTTTGAAAGCTACCTTTAGGTTGGATGTTTGGTTGGTTACTTAGATCAGTAGAAATATTTTGTCGATAGGCTCGATTCATACTTTTTACGTCAATAGCCAAACTACAAGCAGATGACACTTACACGGTTAATTCTAGAAGGAGGATGATAAGCTAATAAGGAAGCCAGTTAAAAACCCTACCACCGTGAATTCGTGATTAAACTGACACGTGACAGACCGCTGACATACGTGCCCTTTTTTCTGTTTTCGGCGGGAAATGTAGCGCAGAAACTCGTCCGTTGTTTACGGGTAATGTCTTGGGTTGATGGAACTCCTTACGTGACAAAAAGTTTTTTGTTCTAGGACTCGTATTTTATTATGGAGAAGGCTGAAAATCGATTAAAATCTTTTTAGAGACATCACTTATGATTTTAATAGATTTTCAGCCTGTACATTTAAGGTTCTACCGTTTTTAAGTATATTTTAATATTACAGGTCGAATATGCCTACCCACGGGGGCAGCAGTACTAATAGTAGCGGGCGGAGTATCTGGCCGGGTTGCAGGCAAGATGGGGGGTTACTCAAACAAAATGGGAGGTAGGTGTTTCGCTAATCGAAGAACAAACACTTCTAATGATGGAGATATACACAATTTGTAAACTTTCTCACTAAAGATGAATAGCGATGAGAGGGTTTACGTTGTTGTTGATGAAAGTTACTTGCGAAAAGAATTTGTGTATACAAAATAACTGGATTGACTAGCTTGTCACCAAAGAGATTCAGAGGAACAAGTATCGTTGTGCCAATCGTAATGATCTTGTGCCAAAAAAATGTTTATAAAATGTTAAAAAGCAGAACTCTTTTATTATTAATTTCGTTAACAAAAGCTAATTCAGAGCAGAAATGCGTTCATTTAAAATCATTCAAGCAAATAAAGTGCATTGAACAAGTTTTGAATCTCTTAGGAATACTTGACAATCTTTTAGCGAGCTTATAATCTATGGTAATTTAAATAATGCCTTTCCCAATTTCCTTTATTTGAGTTAAAGTCAAGACAACTCCTGTTATTTCGTGCTGGGAGACTGAGGATCGATAACTGAAATTGGGGAAATAATTGAAATTATTTAATAGAATTTGATTAGCATTATTGACAGCCTAGACAGTGCAGATCTCTTTACCTCTTTTGTTTAGATTTAAGAGCTAGATTTTCGTGTCGTTAGTAAGACTAGTAGCAATTTCTTTGTCAGTTTTTATGCTGCTTTATATCCGCTTTCATATGAATTCGGTATTAAAGATTATGACATTATTCCATTCTATAAATTTTGTTTCAGGAAAATCTACAAGCGGTATAAACGAAGAAATCATTTGGATTAGCATAAGTATGGCCATCGCCATAGCAGTGCTAATCGCCATTGCCCTTTGCTACATCTTGAAAGAGAAATGTACGAAAAAACAGGCTTACAGAGAACAATCATGACGATATAAAGAAGAGTTTGCGAGACACGCTCTCGCCGACTCTTTGTCAGAAATAGAATTCCCGGCATATACACTGTACCCTCAATATTCCCCTGACGGCAAGGAATATTACTACAACTTCCATCGCTTCTCTTACCTAAGAGACAGTTTCAAGCTGCCTCCCAAAGATTATCCTTTGAACGACAAAGATGACATTTACATAAATGCCTGATTTAACAACAAACAAAATGTCAAAGTCTATACAAATTAAAACAGAGCAAATTAAATTAAGCTGTCTCGATGAAGCGAATTTAGATTAAAATGTATTCGTCCCGGATTAAAACGTACTTATAAGCATATTGAACTGACAGCATCGATGTGTTATATAATTATGTAGAACTTAAATATAAAAATAAAAAACGATTGTGTATTTAGAGCATAGACAACCAAGATAGTGTGTATTTGTGAATTTACGTAAGACAATGGACGGTATTTACGGTAATTTGATTTGTATTTACGGTTATATTAAAGGTTATTTCAATCATTGAACCAAATCCTTAGAGGTATGAAGTTACGAATTCCACTTTGTACTTAGATTGTAATACAAATGGAATCCTATTTAACTGTGATAAAACTTCGGACTCGAGGGTCTATGTTTTCTCTTTTTGTTTTATCTAAAAGTTATATTAGAATCAAAAAATAATCATATTTTATGTAAATGTTTTTTTAGTATTATTATACGTTTATTATTGACAATAATTTCACTTGATGGTAAGTTATGACGTAGTCCTAGCTTGATGTAGCGAAAATCAAGAATTTGAAAGTAAATGGCGCGAACATTTAGGAGTATAGTTAATTTACATGACCAATTTACATGACAGATTTAATACTATTCCTTTGAAAATTTGTATTCTTCTGTACTGACAAAAACTTAAAAATGACATGCGATCTTGTACGTATTTAATTTATAATTTAAAGTGTTCCGGACCATAAACGCTACGTCGCGTCGCCGAGTTCATCTTTGTGTTCAGCAAATTGCCACAATTCGTATTGTCTTTCACATTCACATTTCTCCGAAACAGCCGTTCAAATTGGCAAGCGTCTATTGTCTTGTGAAGCTATAACACCGAGTAGTATTAATATTTACATAACAAGGCACAAATTAAGTATCAATAAATTTCCTTCCGCAAAACATAATTGAAACTTTTTGGGCCAATCGTAATTGATTCGGGCAACTAACAGCCTGTCTTTATTAGTTTAAATTCTTGAATATGACAGAAATATACGATTCGATGAAAATAAATTAAGTAACTAATAACCATGGATATTTATCATTGTAAATAAAATAATATCTATTAAAATAAAATTCCTTGAAACAAGTGTAATATATTATTAATATTAATATTTACGTAACCCGTATATTTTAAAATGTATGGGTGTGTATTTAATCTTTTAAAAAATAATTAAAAATATTAACCGTGGAGGGTCAAATACGTGTGTGTTTAATTTTAAAACCCATTTTTTTTTAGATATCTTTCACGCTGAACCTTCCATCTAGACTGCGTGATAAATGTCTCTGCATTCGGTCAAAATCTGAGGGTTATTTCAAGATTCAATGACATTGGCATTTCGACAAAACATTAAAAAAAAAACCTCCCATTTTCACAAAGAAACGGGGCGTTTGATTTTTACCCTAGCAAATATGTACTTGTTTCTGAGATGGAGGCTGCTAAGGGCACCCCTTTTGGGGTAGATATGTACTATGCAAGATAAGATATACTCCAAGATATACTGGAGTCCAAATCAACTTATCCAGCTTATAATGTAACCTACTGAGTAACGGGTGGGGGCTCTGGCGCAGGTCCTTCGTGTGTGGTCACTGAACTCTGTACTATCCAGTTGATTCCCGGTGGTTCTCGTCTATGTAGATACCATCTTTTACCAAGCTGCCATACAACCATCGATCGGAGAACCAGTGACGGGTAACAATTACTTCTCTGCCAACAATACATCGAAGTTACATTTGGTGTTATAGACTTTAATCAGATGGCACGTCGGCTCGTTAGTCGACTCAATAACAACCCATAATTGTCCCACTGCTGGACATTGTCGACTATTGGTACGAAAAAAAATGTATTACAAAGAGTCAATGTCACTCAATCATAAATTCCGCCAGGCTAATTAGATATGTTAATTATTGTAGTGACATAATTAACTTTTCATTGTCACACTTATTTATATTTTTTCCTTATAAATGGGAATTTACATTTTTATTAACATAGCAACATTATGAATGTCACAAGTCGCGCGTTGGGTTATTTTGCTAGCGCTTTATTTTCTTCTTGTCGTCTACAATTATCCTGATGATCCAACGAGTGAGTCTTAATTAAAACCTACTTTAAATCGATCGACAACGAACAATACGTTTGATTGTGACCTGGTTACGAAGATTGTTACTTTAAATACAGAAAATAATATTATTAGACAATTTACGGTCACGAGTCACGACAAATAATTAATCCCATTGCTCTGCTCGGATCTTCTCTAACAGAAATATAATTGGAGAATTATCAGACAAGTAGTTTTTCTCATTGTAAAGGCCGCTAGGGCCAACAGCAAAATGTCCATCAGGAACAAACAAAATCACTATGTTCTCATCTTAGAAACGGCTTCACTGCCTTATTGTTCTCCACGCTATGCACATCATTGCCTTAGTATATTCAGATGTCCAGGTACAGCGTTGAGCACTTATCATCAATCATTAGTCTCATTTGTTTACATAAAAATATAGTTTTACGGTATCCATCCTAGTCCGTCCATCGGTGTGTGTCAGTGACCCTGCTCGTTGAGCGAAGGATCCGAATCCTGGTCGGGGCCGACAGTTATCTGGCAAATAAATGTTTGTTCTCGAATATCGTGAGTATTTGTAATGTCTCATTTTAATGTCCATACTCATAGAGTTAATGTATGTGTTATAAATGCCAACATTGCTATAGCCTATTAAATTTATAAACGATTTCATTGCTTCTTTCTTGGCTATCAACGCATCACGATTCTAGTAGCGTGGGATCGCTTTGCCTGTGACCATCAAGTAGGTAATCTTCTCGCATGCCACTAAATATTATAATCAGTCAAATTGGTTTCTCTATGGGTACCAGGAAGCTAACAATATTTATAGTGGTATGTATCGTATATGTATACGCCAAAGCAATCAAGTAAAAATATTATCAAATTCGGAAACACTAATTGTATCAAAAAGCTTCACGATTCATAAAGACGAACACTAAGGTTTTAATTTCAATTTGAACAAAACACCGCTGAACACGTGGCCCTCGTAATAAAGACCCTGTCGGAGTAATTTGTTTTCAATTCCAATCAAGATCGGCAGGCAGCCATTTCCAGAATCGTTTTATTAAATTAAAAAAAGGTTTCTACCTTTAATTTGCTGCGTACCTGGAACAAAGATCCTATTAATGTCTAACTTTGCGTCGTTTTGGTTAGTTCGGTTACAATTTAACAGTGTTGAGATGAAAAGCAATCGAACGAATTTACATAATTCAATAGGAATCTTCGTAACGAATGAAATTGAGTACTTTCTCCAGGAGAGAGAGCTTTCTGCAAAACAAATAAAGCTGAGAACAAACCCGAGTATCTAGCTCGTTGGAATCAAGATTAATTAAAGAAAATTTACCCTGTAAAATATTTTTGAACAAATAGGTAGGTATTCAAGGTCCCTCATTATGGTTACGGGGTGAAACTCCCGATGTAAAATGGTTGATAAAAATACTACCTAGAGCACAGTATCTGTTTTTTTACTGTAATACAAAGTTCCAAAATAGTAAATAGAAGGCAAAACTTATTAAAAATACATAAATTATATGACAAGCGCTCACTCAGTCGTCGTAATAGAAAACGGACTGACAACTCGTTTATTCCATCTATACATAGGTATAACTAAATAAAATTAGAATGTCTGTTTGTAATACTAAAATAACGGCTTTTTACTAAATGCATACGTATGTTTACACGGTACATAAATACCAAAATAACAGTTCTTAAAATTGTTGTCTGTCTCTCTGTCTATTTGTTCCGGGTAATCTCTGGAACGGCACCACTGATTTTAGACGGGAGTTTCACTGGAAGATAGCAGATGTAATAAGAAGTACCTTAGGGTACTCTTTATCTTAGAATTGTATCTTTGCGACACACTGAATTCCACGCGTTCCATTCCTAGTATATCCTAAAATCGCCATTGTTATTTACGTCGCTCATAGTTGAGTCGAAACCAACCTCGCCTGTTTGTTGTGCATCCTGGCAGCAATAATCCCAGACTCTCTTGACGAAAGTTTAAACTTCATTTCATTTACCTTCTTATAGCTAGCTAAACAGTAATAGCTTCATTTTACGTCTAAGCTGTTCGTTGATTCGGTAGAATATAAATTCTTCTACTGTTAGTTTTATCAAGTATTTTCTACTCTGGAATAATACGTGAGTACAATGTATGTACACTTTGACACATACCTATACATAATACCTACATAAAGCCATGTGTTATGAATGTCGAAAGCTAAGTATATCTATGTATTAGGATAAAATATTGTTGCGTTGTAAAGCAATAAAGAGTTTTATTAATTACTCTGCCCAAACAATAATCTTCAAAAGTGAACTGTTTATTGTAGTTTTACTTAGTAGTTCGAATATTGATCGCCTGCAACGGAGTGCTGAGTTAAAACTTAAAATCCTGCAATTTCTAATTTTTCTAAATCATGCGCTTTGTTAGATATTATGGCTTGTTTCGGTGGAAAAAAACATTATGAAAAAGGCTTATAAGATTTCACCGTAATATTCTTGAAGGTGTGTAAAACTCTGCCAAATCGAACTAAGCCATGTTGGTATGCTATTTCTTTATATTAACTTGATGTAAAACCTTGATGTAAATCCTTATTGGGTTACAGAGGTTGACTATGGCATATACCCCTCATATTATGATAAATCATTCGTCGAAGTCACTTACTGTAATCCATACTATACTTAATATTATAAATGCGAAAGTAACTCTGTCTGTCTGTGACGTAATCACAGCCAAACCGCTGAACCGACTATGATGAATTTAATATGGAAACACTTGAAGTTCTTAGGATGAAAATAGACTACTTAATTTAACCATTTTTCTTTGTTTTTCCAGGAATTTTGTTGTTTTACGAGATACATAAAAACAATGTTCTACATAAACATTGTCCTGGTCAAGTCGCTGCATTTCAGGGCAGGACAAAGTGTGCCGGGTCTACTAGTGATATAGAAACTGCTATGTAGGTTAGTAGGTAACTGTATACTGAAGAAATACGAGTAAATCTTAACGAATGTGCGGCTACAGCCATAAAGACATCATGAATGGACTGTTTATAGGCAACAAAAGACGAAAATAGCTCAAATAACATGGCGTAGGGCGTGTGTTATTTTTCCCATGGTTATATGTGGTAAAAATACGCGAGTTTATACAGCTAAACATAGAATAGTACATAGAATGCTATTTATTGTACAACAGATATTAAAGAAGGAAGTACATGCAGAACAATAATATACAACAGGCAGTCTTATCTTTAATGAGCGATCTCTTCCAGACAACCTATGAATGGGGGACACGGTGCAAAGACGAAATGTGGAGGGAACAATAAAAATTTTAATAAGAAAATAGTAATTACGTGACCCCAAGGAGTGGCATAGGTCTCAAAAGTAAATAAAAAAGAAGTTAACGTTTTATAAATAGCTCTTTACATCGAAAAGTTACATGATTTATACATGATTTTCCAGTAATCAAATTTCTTGTTGAGTCCCTTCATTCTAACAGTGTATTTCTGGGAATATTTGACGGATATTACCGCGAGTTTAGTTTATTAATAGCACCAACTTTTTTGTTAAGTACACAAAAATATTTTTAATACAATATACAATATATTATTTAAACGCCACAAAATAAATAGCATGAAATTTATATAAATAAAAATCAATCACCGAAAAGTTTGTACGCGCATCACCTCTAATCGACTGCACTTATCATCAAGAGAAGGATTGTATAAAAAAAACGCAATTTTGTAACCGAAATGCAGTCTCAACACGATATCTCTGAAACCATAAGATCTATAGATTCTAAAGGTAAGAATATTTAATTAACCATTTAAACAGTAATAAACTTAATAGCAATTTCTTTGTGTGAGTAAGCCTACGGTTTTCATTCAGAAATGATCAAAATGGCGGTGTGCCGAAACCACTCTGAGCAGAGTAATGAACCTGCTTTGTGTTTTTGTTCATCACTGAAGTACTTTTGCTGTTTTCTTTTCGTTTGTAGAAGAAAATTACGTTTTCAGTTAAAATTTAGTATCTATTTACGTAACCACGACCCATTTATTATTATTGTGTAGAAATATCGGCGAACAAATATATATATCATGAATCTATCTTTTAATTTTCGTCCTTCTACTGTCAACCCCAATTACCCCATATTAATACCAAAAAGGTAATAAAAAATTATATTGCAAAATACGCTGGCATCACCTAGTCATTGATATATCAGTAATCCTTGAACTTCTTCTCTATCTGTCTAAACTGAGTACCATACATGATGATATTAATCGAATAATCTCAATAGAACATGTTTCATGTGTCGATTGTTTAAATTATTATTAATGAACTAAAACTTAGACGTAATACAGTATCATAAACTTTCCTTGTTCCATTGTTCTTAGATTTCCTTGTAATAATAAAGTAAGTGATAAAGTTAACAGGCATAAAATCGGATACCATATAAATAATGGTAATAGAAACCGCACATAATAAGAAAAAAAACGGTAAAATCATTCAGTTTTAAAATGTATTGTGGTCATTACAGCTCCGTATTATTGAAATGTAAAATGTTACTAATTCTTATCCTTTATAATTACTTTTATACATGTAATTCTTTAAATATGATAAACGAACTAGAAAGTGCTCCATTGTACAAAAATATTGTTGATTTAGAAAATTTTATGAGCTTACCAAATAATTTCATAGTGAATTTAATTTATAAAACCACAGAAACATATCTAGCAACATTAAGAAACGAAGATATATATTTAAACGGAACAGAGCTAATAAAAAAATATGGATACAAAGTAGAAGAACATTACGTGACAACGAGCGATGGATACAAACTGGCGTTGTATAGAATACCCGGGAAAGGCCGGGTAGTATTCTTAATGCATGGGTTATTGTGTAGCTTTGTTGATTGGATAACAGTTGGTCCAGATCAAGGTCTACCTTTCCTCTTAGCTAACCAAGGCTATGACGTGTGGATGGGAAATGCACGAGGAAATACGTATTCGAGAAGGAACAAGCACCTGTCACCCTCTGATCCACTATTTTGGGAATTCAGTTTCCATGAAATCGGCACCAGAGACTTACCCGCAATGATTGACTACGTATTGGACAAGACAGATAGTAAAAAATTAACATACATTGGCCATTCTCAAGGAACCACCTCGTTTTTCGTTCTATGTTCAACAAAGCCTCAGTACAATGATAAAATTGAATTAATGGTTGCATTATCAGCGGTTGCTTGGATGGAACACGTCCCAAATCCAATATTACAAATTAGTGCTTTGTTTCATCGTTTGGCATACTTTGTATTTAAATCTCAAGGTTATAACGAGATTGCACCGGATAATGATATAAAGAAGACCCTAACTCTAACTTTGTGCGGCAATATGCTCTTTGCGACTATAATTTGTCGGAATCTCATGTTTCTAATAGCCGGGTTTGACTTCGGCCAAACCTACTATTACCGATTACCAGTAATGTTTAATCATTTTCCTTCAGGCTCTTCGCTAATGCAATTCGAACACTATGCTCAATTAATAGAATCTGGAGATTTCCGAGCATTCGATTACGGATCAAACTTGAATATGAAAATTCATGGATCCGTTACTCCTCCGTCATACCCAGTTGGAAACATCACTGCTCCTATCGCAATCATTTATAGCCAAGGAGACTGGTTGTCGGGTACTACTGACGTTGACAATTTACGTAATAAATTGAAAAATGTTGTAAACTACACTGAAGTGCGTCTTACAAGTTTCAACCATATGGATTATTTGTGGGCCGTATCAGTTAAATCTCTTGTCTATGACAAAGTTTTATCTATAATTGAACAACATTGATTTGGAATAAACCCTTACCGGCTATAAAGTTCCAAAGTTTACAAGTAGGATCCTGCTATTGCTAGTATACTTTCTAAGTACATTAGTAAATATATAGATACAGAAGATAGAGAAGATGTGGTCGGAATCCTGTTACAGGCGAACCATAGTGACGTAGTAAAGACAGCAAATCGTCCGTATCCTAAACTCCAAAAAGTAGGTAACAGAAGCCATAGAAAAATTTAAGGATATTAAATTTGTAACAACGCCCATAGCGATGAAATAAATGGATTATTTAAAAACAAATTTACCTATTATCATTTATGCATTAATAGATAAGGAAATTACTTTGTTTCTCTTTTTTGGCTTCACCTCTGGTGGAGAATGTGATTTGCCATAGTCAATGCATAAAATAATAGTAATCGCAAATAAAGCCATGCAATGGTTTTGTAACCTGTATTGTTACCTTCGATGTGAAAGATAATCTGTGGTCAAACAGTTGCACAGAGTAGAGATTATCACAAAACAATTTCAAAATGTCTAATCATTCAGTCAAATGGAAATTTTGTGATATCAAATGTTCTATTTTTAAATACTCTCTTTAACAAAATACACTCTACAACTTCTTAATTTTTTTTTTAATTACTAATTTGTATATTCGTTAAAAAAAATAGTTGATATTTTATAAAACAAACCATAAAGTTAGCGCGAAGGGGAACGACTTGTTTCATGTTCATTACAACAGAAATACTTATGTTTTCATAACATTAATTTACCCGGCGTTTATTAACAAGCCTGAAAATTAATTAGTGGTTTGATCGTCGGTCTTCCGCACCGAGAACCGAGAACTACGAGAACATTCGAATACTATTATACGCCTCACTAATTTTCAAAGTTATTTGCGTATTTGAAATTAATTATCATATGCTTTGGGGATGTATTATGAGAAAACCTACACACATTATTATTTGTACATTTTATTATAAAAATAGTTGACTCCCCTATAAGTGTAGCGACGACCGGTTCCTCAGATAGCAAGTCACCTATCGAACTAATCGTTTTGCTATGTAAATTATTTGTAACTATTACCCGTTTTCGTAGGTATAAAGCATTTTTCCGCATTAAAAAGTAGCCATGTTCATCATGGTTAATTTCGGCTTCTATTAGTAAAATATTTTTTTAAATCGGTCCAGTAGTATCGGAGCCTATTCAATACAAAGAAACAAGCAAACAAACAATCAAATCTTTCTTCTTTATAAAATTAGAGTTAAGATATTAGTATAGATAGTCTAGACTAGACTAGCTAAGACCGCGGCCTTGCTTGCGTCGAAATCAGTGTGGCATAAAGTTTTCCCCGTGTAAATCCCGAACCCGCGGGAAATCTAAGAAAAAAAAATTTGGTATATGTACCGTGTAACATATGTACATACATATGCATTTAATAAAAAGCAGTTATTTAAATATTACAAACACACTCCAATTTTATTAATTTGTATGTCGGTTAATGCCTTTGATGTCACGGACGTCTATAGCCTTAACATCAAGACGACTGCTCGTTTCTCGGCTATTCATGTAAAAAATTGTACGTGTACTCGAAACAATTGCTCATCTCAATCGTGTCATAAATTTCGTGTACACCCCATTTCATCTTGTTGGACTTCTTGAAGGTTTACAAATTTTATATATATTATAACCATTTTTTTGCAACAACCACATACATACATCACAAGATAAATAATCCCTCATACCCCCAAAACTGGCGGGACCAACTTTTACCTGCTACCATTACTCTCCCTCGCTGTTCATGAACCTATTACTTTAGTTCATAAACATTACCTACACGCTCCCGAAACAATAGTTATTATTTTTTATCAGGCCACTATTTTTTTATGTTATTTGAACGTATTCGGGTTTTCCTAATGGCTTGTGTTTATACGCTGCCCAAAAATGTACCTATTTTACTACCAATAAAATCGAAACGTTTACCAAAATGGATAAATGGGCACCAAAT
>DWPQ01000752.1:0-14629 GCA_018251795.1 Perichares adela | reverse complement strand
CTATAACCGACCCCTATTTTTTAATACCATAATTTATATGGCAAAACGACGTTTGTGGGGTCAACTAGTTTATGCATAAGGAAAGGATGTTCAAGAGACTAAACAGTAAAAACTCGCCTTTCCAAAAATAACGAATCTCCCACGACTTCACTTTCCGGTATTTTATTGTCTATCGCGGATTTCTTACCGCAAGCGATGCTCTTTTTGTGATGAAAGTGACAAATCGTTTGGATTACTGATGGTTTTTATAGTGAAAGTTGCGCTTAACAAAACCAGTAGCGGTTCGCGGCTGACTTTCGTTCTTTTCATCGACGACACGATTGATGGTGATTACCGACTTAGAGCCGTCGATTAATATCGTTACGTTGACCAAGTATATGGAACCATGAGTATGGTATTACAGCTATAGACGAGACATAGCAAACAAAATTCTGTATCACAAGCGTTTGGTTGTCTATTCATCTATGCAAATAAATAAAATTGGAGTGTCTGTTTATAGCATTAAAATAACTGCTTTTTACTTAATACATTATTATGTATTTATACGCGGTAGTAATATATGTTAAAACTGGCTGGTCCCGCTAACGTGGTTTTTGCCATATAAAATAGCCTATGTTCTTTCTCAGATTCTATACTATCTCTATGCCAAATTTCATTAAAATCGGTCCAGTAGTTTCGGAGCCCATTCGGTACAAATAAACAAACAATCAATTCTTTTCTCTTTATAATATTAGTATAGATAACACTATTACAATTTTTGTTTCTTTGTCTGTCTGTTCCGACTTATCTCTGGAACGGTTAATTCGATTTCGAAGGGACTTTCACTGGAAGATAGAGGAAGTTGTGGCGCATAAAAAAGGCTATTTTGTTGAAAAAGTTTGTGACACACTGATTACCAAGCGGGAAAGGCCGCGAGCACTATAATAAGTCTATTGTTGTATATTCAAGTCAAATTCATTTAATTTCAAAAACTTTCTTTGCTAAGTTTTGCGGTATGTTTTCGCGACGCACTTCACAATTGTTGCTATCTCTTTTTGTCGCGGAACTATTTGGATCGGAACAACCTACCCCGGCACGTCGAACCCCGCCCTCGCCTACTTAAAATTTCGAAGCAAAAAAATTATAAAATAATTTTGTTGCTTACTTTTTCTAAATAATGACTATAAACATGAAATCATATAATATGTACATTTTTGTTAATCCTGTCTGTCTTGTCCGTGTGAAACTGCATCGTATGAACATCACTCATCTCAACATATTATACATTACAATTTATCTTAAGGATCGCCATAAATAACACTTTTTTATTCAGAGTTGGGCGGCTAGGTACTAAGGGATATAATATATTGTCCTTAACGTTTTTGTGCAATCAAAGTGCAAACCAGCGTGGGATTCAACCTCTATGGTGACTATTGCAACTTATAGACTTATCAATGTACTAGTGGAACGGGCACAATTTGTCTTGCTGACTGGATCAAGACTATCATTTTGTAGAACATTGTTTTAATGTAAGTATCTCATAAGGTTGAACCGCACACAAACCACATACGCTATGTAAGCGTTCAGAAAGCCTAATTTCTGTTACTTGTTCGTAAAATAGTGAAGTTCCTGGAAAACTAAAAAACAGAGAAAAATGTAGCCTATTTTCATTCCAAGGCCTAAATTTATCTTTATATGAAAATCCATCACAATCGGTTCAGCGCTTTGGCCATGAACATAGCACAGACGGACAGAGTTACTTTTTAATTTACGAATAAACAAACAAATCATTTATGCCAGCTGAAACGTTATAAACATATTGTTACATTGTTGGGACGCCCTTTTAGGAAATATATACCTGCTCTTGTATATCTAGAATAGAATAGAAGTTATAATATTAGTATGGAAATAAAACGATTACAATCTTAATTGATCTCGATCTAAGAGAAATCTCACGACAAGTGAGTGTGAGATGGCTATGTCCTTCAAACGAAACGCAAAAGTGTTGACGAACTATTACTATTCGATTTATCTGGTTTCATTTAAGATCTGTACATCGCGATTATCCAAAAAATTAGATAGTATTAAACAGTATTAAAAGCTAAAGCCGATTCCGTCGCGGCGATAGCGTTTTCAATGCGTAACGCGAGCTTAGATAATGTTGCAATATACTTTCTAAACCCTTTCTCGACTGGGGCTAGAATTATAGCTTTCATTTAATTATGTATCCGTAAGGAGAAAGGGTTCTAACGTTGATGTTGTTGGGCCATGAGTTTCTCTGGATAAAGCCTGTATATTTATTGTATTCGCTGTACATTCAAAATTAGAAATTTGTGTTTTGCGTTTCTGTTGACTTGAAATGATTTATTCATAGGGAAACTTGAGGAGACCTATTTTATAAACGATTATTTTCTTTGTTGTAAAAATTTTTTGTTACCTTCGCGGGTTTCAGTAGTTACCTTATTTACAGATTTGTCATGCCTTTATATATCTTTGGATGCACCGCCATCATACCAAGTTGTAATAACAAAAACTGGTACATCTGTTGTCCTCGACGATTTTAATTCTCTCATATTAACCGCTAAAAAATGTAGATCGTCCACGCCCGTTGGTCCGGTCTCGAGAATAATCTCGCATCGCCTTGAGCAAGTCGGGCGCTCTTCCTCATTGCATTTGTCTTTTTTCGTACACCGTGTATGTATGTAAGTAAGTAAGTACACTGTAAAACTTGTAAGTTTGGAGGTGAACCGGGTACGTTCGCACCGAAGGGACACCGGGACCTTGAATTAACGCCGCTCGGGTCGACCGCATACAAGATGCGGTGGAATTATTCAAGCCAGCCTTACAAGCCTCTGAACTGGACAAGGTAACGTGGCAGGCGTGACTCAGTTTATGTGACACTTGGGCGGATCGACTAGGCACGTCTATTTTAAATAAATAACATCTGTTTGTGTTTGTACACTGATGTCCATTCAAATATCGTAATTGAGAAGCTCACCTACTCCAGAATTGTTTTAAGACAATCGTTTTCGATTTTCATCGATTGAAGTCGAAGTCGCTTCTAATAAACGCTTCTGCTAAACGGATTTTTTACCTTACAACAACATACGCCGCGCCGAAATGCATCACGATGAAAGCAACATGAGCCGAAATTGAATCAATAAAAAACAATAAACCTCATAGAATATTCAAATAACAAAACCGAGCAATTTGTTTGAGTGATAATAGTAAACGATAATAATAATATATCGAGACGCTTTCCGACTGTCCTAATAGGTCACTGCAATGGTTTAAATGTCACATTTACTCGCCGTCCTTTATAGCATCAAAAACCATTGTGGTCATCTACGTATAATCTACGTCTACGTTATAAAATTACTGAACGACTTTTCTATGCAGTTTTCCGAACAAAAACTGGCTTAATTGGCTTAAAACAAGAAGTTCACCGCTCGGTAGTTATGTATGTTAAAAGTAACTGGGCTAAATATAATCACGCTATGTCATCAAGAGGGGCACGGTAATTAAGCACGCTATTTTGCAACTCGAATACGTATTTAAAGTCGTGTTTTGAAAATACGAGTACACACTTCTTTAAACTCGTGTTTCTTTGATGCCGTTTTACTACAGACCCAGAGAGACGCTCAAGATGTAATGTGGACATGATGTGTTTTTTATTCTCGCCCTGTGGTAGTTTTATAAATGGTGATTTTAATTGGACCTCAACGCGACTAACTTCATAAAATAATTATATCTCAGTGGGATGTTCACCATGTGTTGTCGATACAAAGGATTCGAATTATTCTCAATAGTATGTTGTTATCTGCCGTTCAATTTGTACTTAGTCATTGTTTTATTTTTTACCGTTGATTGGGATTGGTCGATAGTTTCACCGTGGTTGCATTGTCTGCCCGTTCGCTCCAAGTCGATGTCATCTTCTTTGTTTTTCTGAAATACCAATTCATATCTCGGCCATCACTCGCGTGTACTGTTATGAGCATTAAACTCGCAACAATTCACAATTCGGTCGCGTACGATTCCGCCCGTGCCAACCGACCACTCGGCAAAGATAATCTCGGAAGATTCACTTCGCTCACGATATCAAATCTTTATTATTTATCTCATTGTGAGAAAGGTCGTGACTGCAACCTGCGTTATTGTTTGTTTTGTGTATTTCATTAGCTGTATTATATTGAAGTCGGATTGGTTCGATGTTTTCTAACAACGCGGCAACTGTTGGTAAAGGCGCGCGGCGCCGGGCCGGTGACGTGTGTGTTGAATAATCAGTTTTGCAACATCGATGGCATTGTTGCGGTGAGGCGCGGGCCGATGAACCAGTGAAAGTGTGAAAGTGAGACGAATGCGCTTGCGCACAACGACCATCCGCTAGCCCATTCAAATTTATTACCGCGTTATTAAACTTCGCACTTCATTTGTTCGATATTGATATTCATCTGTCGTAACTGCGCACGACACTCTGTTCAGAATATTTTCGCTTTGTTATTCTTGAGCCTTTGTTCTGTATGTTTGAACATGATAAATTGTACAATGTATTGATCGTTCGATTCGTTAGTTCGATGAAAGTATATGTAGGTACATTTTAAGTATCACTAAAGTATCAATATTAAAACATAATGTCATTCGAGCGGAATTAATTTGTGACCTGTAATCACGTTTCTCTGGTTTAATTTCTAAACCACGTCATGTACCACTTTCCTAACCGTAACATGCCTGTACTTGTATATTATAATAATTTTGCAATTTAACCCGAGAATGTGACGAGGTGGGTGCTCCGTAAGGTCAATGTCGTTGTTGTAAAAAGCATGTTTTTACAAACGGCACACTTTTAACGGTTAAGTATTTGAAGTTTTCAAAATATTAGACGTAGATACATTAAGTAAGGATGTTTCATTATATTCCAATTCGAACCGGTAAAGATATAAGTAATGGCGTAATTAAAGTCCAGTAACAGTTTTTACGATCCCAAAAGTAAGGCAGAAAGAATTGCACATTCATTCAAAAAAGTCAAGTCACGTTCAAGAACTTCGTGAAGAGAAGAGGAAAATAATACAAATAAAAATTGCTCTGTAACTCCTATCTGAGTCTACCTTTCCTATTCATGTCATTCAAAATGATGTTAGATGCATAAATATTTACGTCAATGCATTTATCTCGTTTTATGTGTTAGCTGTCAGATGGTTGAACATGATAAGAATACAAAATAACTTTTACCATTCATTTTATTTTTAAAATATTTTTTCCTGTTATAAAAAATACATTAATATTTTACAAGCAACAAATTCTTCAAATAAATGTTTATTGTATATTGTATATTGTCGTCCTGCTAATATTTATATCCCTGCGAGTCCCAGAGTCCGCGTACGACCATTTATAAATTATTACATTCTATCGCGACACCGTGTACTAGATACACATATGCATGTAGCGTACGCGAGAGTAATGTGCTAAATTATCGCTTCACGGAGTCCAGTAATTGCGATGCAATTGGGGCGTACAATGAGACCTAACCCTGGCCTCACGGAAGAGTATTTTGGGATGTTATGCAATCCATATGATTCTTTATCTGTTGAGTAAGGATTTGAAGTAAAACTTTTACGGCCTAGTGATTTGAACGTTGATTTTCACGTAGCCCCATGTTCGAAAGTTGCATGCACATCTTATTTATCAAAGTTATGTGCCTGTTTGAGATTAATTATTCCTCGTTTCGGGAAAGGAAAATATTTTGCCAGAACTTTGATATAAGTTTTCAAAAGCATTCTCAGAGGCGTGTGAAGACTGCCTAAAGCATGTGAACGGATTTGAAAATACCCCTCATAGAATGACTTTTCTCCCTTTCTCTATCGCAGCAGGACAGCCATTTAAGGCATCATACAGGTAAAGAATGAGAAGAAACCCGACTATATAGACTCGTCTATCGTTCAGTAGGGTACATAATGAGCAACAAATTCTCTATGTTAACCATCTCTGAAAACTGGATGCAGCCTACTTAGAGTTGATAACATTAAACACGAATGAAGCCAATTAAGAGATTCGCTTCACTCGCCCTTCACAAGTAATTGCCACATAATTTGTTCGCATTGAAACTTGAACCTTGTGAGACTCTTGCCATGTGCACTAGATGTGGGTTCAGTTTTAAGAGGCAGAGACATTGACATCGCACTGATGATGCTGCTTTTTATGTCAGTGTTATATCCTGTGTCTGAAGCTTTTTCTTATTCCCTGGTAACTTGCGATACGTTGTCATTTATTAAGTTTCCCGACGTCAAAAGCTAATCTTCGACTGTCGTTGTACTGAATTTATCGCTGTCCATCCTCGAGTCTGCCATGAAATCTTAGATCTATCACTCTTGCGTTTTCTACACAATTTTCCCATCGTCATTTGGAGATACCGGGTCATATTTTAAGATGCAGTTTCACAGTTGTATCGTATTTTAGCTCTTTACGCTCGTGAAATGTTACTCGTTAGCAACGTGTCCGCGGAGACTGACATCATTATTTGAGGTGTCTGCGAATACTTGTAAAAACATTTACCTTTTCCTCTATGTTATTTTGAAGGTTTTGAAAAGCAAATCTCACATAACGAAGACATGTGAAGCAACATCACACAAAATATGTTCTAGAAAAAAATGTAAATTTCGGTGAATCGTAGGTATCATTTGAAACTCATAAGTGGCTTCTGATTACTTTATTGCGTTGTATTTATGTCGTTGATGCGGTATAATAACAGTAATGTATTATTGATGATACACTGCGATAAATTATAAATGGAACAGATGTGTGCAATTTTAGTCAAGGGCAATTGTAATGTTTTTATTTTAAGAACATTTTTGTTTCATTTCCAATGTTACGAAATGAAATTCTGTTTTTCATCGACGGTTTCGCCGATTTCATTTTAGCAACGCCCTGTGTAGATTTCGGAAAACGTAACTTCAGTTAGACACAATCCCCGCATCCTAAATATATTTCTTCAGTTTTAAAGAATAAGTTACGGAGATATTTGTGTGCCCTAAGTGAAGCCCCACAAACTTCTCCATTAAACACTAAAAGATCCACAAAAATACATTTAACCTTTACGAAGATTACCACTGAAAGATTGCTAGAAAGCACTTAAAACAGCCGAAAACATTTTATAAAGTATTGTTTATGTAGGTATCGTGTAAATACTCTTATGTTATTGAGAGACCACCGTTGTTTTGAAGTTACAGACAAACAATTCAATTTTATTTATATGTACAGATAAAGCCTACTTATGTTAAACAGGGCTCTGTGAGATTTATGAGATCTATTATTCACTGTGATAATATTTTCTTGTCACTAGTTGCATCCACGGCACCAACTGGGATCGTTACGGGGCGCATGCAACCATGATTAGTAATGTATGGTGCCTGCATCGGGCCGCTCTCTCCATTGTCTCGCATGACGTTTCACAATCTTTTGTATCTCGGAACTCATCATTGTCAAATCTTCTTTTTTTTTCGACAATCATTTTATCGCTTTCATGACAATGTAACAGTCTATTATGTTTAATGATTGTACAACTGTACTCACTCGGGTGTGTTAGAATTATTATGATTTATTGTAAAGTTGTATGTTTGATGTGTAAATCAAAGCGTGGCGCGATGGACTGTTTTAGCCTTCTAACAGTTCTAACCCATTAGGAGACGGACAGAGAGAGGTTACATGTGCAATTATACCTATCTCATTATTAATATCAACAATTATCACCGCTTTAGCCTTAGTTGGACCATTACTAGCTAATTCATCCACGAAACAAGTTACCCACATCTCCATGTCTACCACACCATTCAACTTCCCACTACACCCGACTTTCCTTAGCTTTGGCGATCATTCAGTTCCTTGTCGACGTACTTAATGCTCATTAAAGGCATGCAGTCTCATTTGTCAGTTAGCTAGAAAATCAAATAATAAAACGTCCGCAATTGGTCCTTCGTTAGCGTCATTGTAGCACCCACGCTTACCTTCACTGACTCTAATGGGGCACTGACAGGATTAAGTACAAGACGTTGAATCGACCACTTCCCTGAATCGACTGGAACTGAACTACTGATTTATACACTGTTAGCCAACAGCCGTTCGAGCGTGTGAACCCGTGAACAGGTTAATGGTAGGTTATGGGCTTCCAGGCAACTCGCTCGTGATTCACAGTTCGTAATTCATGACGAGGCGTAGGTGTGCGACGTATTATCGTCGATTGATGGTACGTACTGCATCCTGAACCTTCTCATCGTCTCCACTTATTAAGTTAACTAGAACTTTCTTTAAATCCTTTAGAGTATTTAGTAGAACATTAATTGGATTGTGTTTTTTGTTTTTAAGTTTAAATAAATCGTTAATTTACCCTTGTATATGTTGGACATCGTACATATGTTTGTTTATTATAAAAATAATACATATATACCGTACAAAATAAGACAACCTTATCTTGACTCCTGAGGTGTGCGATATTCAAATAAGGCAATGTAACTCAATACGCCATTCACGTGTCAATCCTTTAATGAACACTTATTGATTTATATTTTTTGTCGGGTTTCTTGCAAATAAAATTCACTCGGTTACATACCATGCTTTGACAGTGGAGGATTTCTGTTCCATCTTAATTGATAATTTATCTTGTATTACAACTGACGTATATTATTATGTTCATGAAATAATGTTTAAAAATAAAATATTTTGATCTTGCATCAGATTTAGATTTAGAGAACATTAATATGGGAAAAAAAAGTTTGTACCCCTATACAACAAATTGTCACGGAGTTCAAAAATGTTGTTTCATTTAATTACAACAAAAACACCTAAAAAGTGATCCCTTAATAATAATGTAAATTGTACTAAACGTTGTGTCGTATGTAAATTAATTTTCTATTCAAATTTATTCCCTTAACCTGTATGATTCTAGCTAGCTAGATCAATAAGGATCATTTTGCAGCAAAAGCACTTCATTCGATGTCAACAGTTATTGAATCGTAAATCATCTCGATTCACGGTATCACTCCCCATTCTAATGCATAACGAACGAGGTAATCCGATTTGTATGAAATAGGATGTCGGGGCAAGGCGACGGCAACGGCGACAGTTGTAACGTATAAAACGGTACATTGTGGTGGAATCACGTCGGAATGGTATCAATTTCAAATGTATATCATCGAACTAGGTGGAATCGAGAGAAGCGGTAATATGTTACCAAGTGACATTCGTGACGAACCGAAAATAACCGCAGAGAGCGTGTGAACGGTGAACATCTGAATATAGCAAGAAGCGGTGCGACAGATCGGTCTCACGCCTAATAGATTCTATCGGACAACGCCGGCCTACTGTCTGCATTTAATTACTCGCCCGTGGTACGTTGCGTTGTAATAGAATAGTTTGGTTTCGATAATGCCACCGATATTTTAGATGGTGACATTTTAACCTTTCCTTATTTAAAAATTCTAGGTGGAAAATTTTGATATGATGGAAATAAATCTCTTTGAATAAGTTTATCTGTCTTTATATATATATCGTGTCAGTGTTAGTTGCCATACTCCTCTCCGAAACGGCTCGTCTGATTTTTATGAAATTTTATATGTATATGTATATCGGTAGGTCTGAAAATAGGCTGTAAACTATTTTTATACCCTTAAGTTATAAGGGGGGTCCACGCTCAACATATTTAATTTCATTTTATTGTAAATTTTTTAAAATATTTTTTGTATGGTGTCGCACCAAAACATTTTCACCCTTCTATCAGCAACCCCCAATTTTCTAGAAGTAATTTATATGGCGAGACAAAGTTGGCGGGGTCGGCTATTTAATATATAAAAGTGCAGTTGCAGGGAAATTGTGTTATAGTTATGTTGTCTGCTGTGAATTGTGTATTGTGTTCTACCAACCTTGTTATGCTGTACTACTTTACCGCTGATGGATCGCTCTCACTCTTTAAATTCGGATGCGAAATTGTTGTCTTTGTCTTGTCCTCGCTCTCGCGAACACATTATCTAATACGCTTCCCACAATGGTTTTGTCGGACCACGCCGGCACAATGCTTCCGTAGACATCGGTTCCGCTCTCGTGAATTAGGTAAATGGTGCATTTGACGAAACCAACAAACTTCACTTTTTTCAACGGCCCACTTTGGTCGTTCGTGTCTTTGCATATCTGCGAAGCCGTTCGGTTGTTTGACGACGATTATCGACGCGCTCGGGCATAAAAGTATGATTTTCACGGCTACTCCGAGGAGTACATTAGAGAGCTGTCAATTCGTCACGCGGACTCACGCGAGCCGTTCACACGGCAATCGGGAGCGAGACGATGCAACTGGAGCGAGTAATGGACAAGCTGTTCCAATAGAAAGGGTTTGTTGTCGTACTGGTGGTATCTTTCCTTGGAGGTCATTATAAACGTAATAGTACCTGCCTAGTTCCTGTCAGGAATAACCTTTGACGCAAATTGAACATATTTTAAAATGTCATTGGAAAACAATGATGTAGGTTTTTGATCATTTCATTTATCGTCATTGAAACATTGGCTTAATAATTGTATTGTATACATTTAAATTTGTTTATAAAGTAGGTTAACGGATTTTCTTGTACGAAATTTGACCGAGTGATCTTACTATTACTATATTTGCCGAGCTGTTATAAATACGGGTCGATTTATTCATTTCTTAGCGCTACACTTTCGCTAGCGATATGCAAATCAGAGCGTGAGCTTTGCCGTTGACATCGCTGCTATCCGTGACATACCGTCTCTAATAAGGCACAATCTGTTTTACAAATCGACTGCATTTTCCAGTCGCCTCATTACTACGGTGTCATTACAGACATTATAGGGTAAACAGTGACAATCATCCAGCGGAGAATCGTCTGCGCTTTCACCTCCATCTAGACAATTTTCTTCGACGTCTCTCCGTTTCTGAATCTCTGCTATTGCAATGCAGTCGCAACGCTCACCCAGTAATGTGTGGGAAACGGGCGTTCCGAGTTCTTTTTTAATTGCCTCGTGTCGGCTTCGGCGTGTGTTATTATTGCGGAGCGTAATGCAACGCGGGCCACAGAAGTAAGGCGCCTAGCTGTCTCCGGCCAATTTTGCTGTTAATTATGTTCCATCGGGTGGCGGCGCGCCGGTCGGCACGTCTGGCCCGGTAACAGATGCCACGAAAGTAGGCAACCAGTGTGTGGTGGATGCAGTTGGGCTATTCACGATTGCTGTTATTTTTCGATGCACAGCTGTTGCGGGTTCAACGTCCTCGCAACAGAGTCGTCCAGTCGTCTTGTTTTTGTTTGTGTGTGCCGGCGCTTTAATGAAACGATTGATTTGAGGTCGACGGGTCAATAAGCGAGCGCCCTAGACGATCTGATATTATTTTTGTTTGTTTATGTCTGATATTAGAACAATAAACCTTAATAATTGTTATTCACGGAAGTTGGAATTGGCATACAATTTGAAATGTAAATAAAGTTATTGAAGATTATTAAAGTTAAATGAGTTTAGTTAGGAAATTTCGTGATGGAAACCTACGTCCACTGAAAAGGTTAATTTTGTCCAATCACTGTTGCAGAGTATGTGTCATAAAAGTTTCAATTAAACGTAAACGGACAGCCTATCACTTTCCCCATAATGGCCGTCCATCAGCCCAACAAATGTTTTTTACTCTGTACGAGAAAAAAATCTTTAAGCCATATAAGTTCTTAAAACCGATGGATGTGGCTCTCGTTTAAGAAGGTTATGTATAAAAAACATGTTATAATGATGGTCGCTGTTGAGAGTGACAATCGCGACCCAGTGGCGAGCCTACTCGGTAATCCGGCGTGAAGTTGTGCCTTCAGCCTCAATTACTTACACTCTGCACCAATTTAATGCGACACAGCATTTGACACCGTCACTAATCAACTCCGAGGTCACCTACTCCGCTGGATTTTTTCTCCGCGTTACGAGCACATTTCCTTATAGATCGAGGTCGATCACTCGGCTAAGAATAGCGAATAGTAATTTTGTACGTAACATTTGCTCGGGTATTGCATTGCTGTGATCCAGAGGTAGGTTTTTTTCCTTTGACGGTAACGTAATAGTCTGTGCTCGACGTGTGTTTATGTAACGTGTGTTCGTTCTTGTGATGATTGACTTGTATGTCAAGTTGGCAACGCAATTGTTAAGAGTTCATTCAGAGGATAAGCATGCTTGATTGCGTTTTGTTTTTCTTTTACGTCAATAGCCGATGTATTTCGATATATTTTGGTAGCTGTGTCAGAGAGACAGTGACGAGCGGATTCTTCTGTATCCTGTGTCACCGCGTCAGTAATGTCTTTGGTGTCACAAACATCCAAAACGGTGACCAATTACTCTCAGCTACGCCGGTGATTGTTTGTCGCTATTGATTTAAAGAAGCTGGTGGTCGGATTCCTTCGCTCCCGGGAACGCATCTTGTGAAGTCTTTAGTATCACAGACCTCCGTAATCGGAAGTAACAGCTTACCATCAGTCAGGTGGTCCGTATACTCGATTAGCGGCTATTGACATAAAAAGGTGTGCAACTGGGGTCACCCGACAGATGTGATAACTTTAACTAATCTAAGTTAAACTATTTAATAATGAAATAGTTTACCCTACTTCTCAAGAGATGGCGGTGTACACAATCCTGAATCACGCTGTTGTACGTTGTGAATCCTATAAGTAGAAGTAATCAATTTAGTATTGTTTGCCTGCTGCTGACGGATACGTGAATGAAACGGAAGCCTGACATACTGTCGCCGTTACGCGTTACGTGACTTATCGGTTTACCCTCCCATAAAAAGTTATCATTTAAAAATAGCTCATGTGACTGTGTACCTCTATAACCGAAATGTTCATCATCGATATTAACTCATAACAAAGCGAGCGACGTTAGCATGCCCACTAGTAATGTAAGAAACTCGTTGTATAAAATGGCACTTTATTTCGATACTTATAATAAAAGAATATATATTAACCCCTTTCTGACTAAAGTACCCATTTGCGCTGGTAATGATCATGATGGCAATTGACTATAATAACATGCATAAGGTTATCTGGCTGTTTAAAACAGATGAAAGTGAATCGATAGATAGATCTTTTAAAGTGCACTCGGATAGGTGAAAAAAAAAATATATAAAATAATAGTACGTATATAGTAGTATGTATATAACGGATATTATAACATTCCTTAAATTCAAGTCTATATAATTAGCGAATACGGCAGACGTTGTTGTGTTCGTAACATCAGTGCACTGACTGCGGCGCTACCTACCGGATTCAATTGTCTTTTCAAACCTTCTAGAAATCCGTTGAAATATATATACAAGGTTTCATCTAAATCGGTTCAGCCGTTTAGGAGGAGTAGTTGGTGATAAACAGAAGTACAGAAGAATTATATATGTTAATATTGCATACGTGCATACGTCATAAGTGTTCTCTTTATCTGTGAGTGGGAAAATATACTCTGGCAGCTTCTTGCCGCTTCTTCTTCTAGGGTCTACTCATCGTAGGGACTTGCTGAAGCCATGGCGTAAATCGGCTTTCGAAAAGTTCGAATAAATGAATTTGAATTGAATTAAATTGAATACAAACGCAATAAATGTAACATACTATTAAACGTAAGTATAAGTTTGTTAGGTTCGTAGGGGTGAAAGTACTAATAAGTATCGAATTGTCTTCCATATCGGCCGCGGAGCTTTAAATTACAAGCCATCCAACGAGTAATTTGATACGTAGCGATAAATTATTAAGAAAGCTATTCATCATGTTGTATGCAGCGTGAGGTACGACTCTAAGAGTTATAGGCTCGGAACGGACGTGCGATTTGTACAACTTGGCGGGGATTATTTTATACTAGCTGACCTCGTAAACATTGTATTGCTATATGAAATATAGCAAGTGCACCCTATAAGTAAGTGTAGCGACGATCGGTTATTCGAACGCTTGATGTTTTTAAATAGCAAGTCACCTATCGTCGTATAATCAATCGTTTATCCGTAGGAATAAAGCATTTTGAGTATAGACAACTACTTTTATTAATTAATTTATTTAACAGATTTGTACACACAAAATATTACACAGATACTTAAAATCTCTTCCAGTAGACCTGCAGCAGGAAACAGCAAAATATAAGGCAAACCAATTGCATACTAAACAATATAAAATACAATTTATTACGATAATTTTTAACTAAACTTAAACTATAGGTACAGATATAATACATGCAACTACACATATACAAATATCATACATATATTTATACTAGCTGACCCCGGAAACGTTGTCTTGCCGAATAATATAATTTATCAAAAAATAGGGGTTGGTGATAGAAAGGTGAAGATTGCGGGCTGTTTTCCTTCACCGAAGCAAGTGATAATTAATTTCTAATACGCACATAATTTTTTGAAGTTAGTGGTGCGTGCCGGATTCGAACGCACGACCTCCCGTTCGGGAGACCAACGTTCAAACCACTAGGCTATCACTTTACCAACTATCCTTCTTAAAAAACGTAAAATGTTTCGACGTGCTCCGGTTGTAATACCGGACACATAGTAACAAGTTGTTTAGTTATTTGATACTAGCTGACCCCGCCAACGTTGTTTCGCCATTTTTCACATTTTCCATTATTTCTTCGCTCCTAATAG
>DWPQ01000751.1:0-14632 GCA_018251795.1 Perichares adela | reverse complement strand
TTTCATACTCCTCCGTCCGCGCAATTTTCGTAAAAAGGGATTGAAAGATTTCGCTTCACGTATTTATATATAGATGAGAACAATGCACGATGTAAATAATCAATATGTTGTGAAAATAGCAAGATCAAAGTATGATTTATATTTCTGAATGTTATAATCTATATATGTACAATTCTCATATCACAGTGTTAGTTGCCAAACTCCTCCGAAACGGCTCGACGGATTTTTAAGAAATTTTGTATGTATATTCAGTAGGTATGAGAGTAGGTTGTAAACTATTTTTTATGCGCCTAAGTTATACGGGGGGCCCACGCCTAACATATATTTTTTTGTTTTATGGCCAAATGTTTTTTAATATTATTTTTAAGGTGTGGCATCAAAAAATACATACAACCCTTAATTTTCACCTTTCTATCACCAACCCCGACTTTTTAACACCAGTTTTTATTTAGCGAAACAACGTTTGCGGGGTCAGCTAGTTTTATTGTAAATAGTGGTAGTGTTCAAAATTAGGTCGTATTTTTTTCAAACTTGAATTTTACTTAAGTTTAGTCAGTGTTTTAAAAGTAGAATCTTTGAAACCAAACAAAATTCACAGCATAAAATTCAGTTAATCGGAAATTTTAAAAGTATAGATCATCTAAATTACGAATGGGTCCATAGTGGGTGAAAGGCAAGGCTTATGTAATTGATCATTATAATTTTAAACTATAAAACAATACAAGTTACATATTACTCTAGAATTCTAGATGTTATAATAAAATTCACAACTCAACATTTCATTATCAATGACGACAATAGAAAACTGTAAAAAAAGTTGACATATATTACAAATAGATTATTTACGTCACTCCGGTAATTTTGTTTTCGAACATTGTGTAGGTGACTACGCAAGACTCATAGAAGCAAAACATCTATCGCATATTTATGACTATATTCACTGCACCGATAACTCTTATCCACCTCGAGTAGCTAAATCCATTGTAGAATATTGTCATACGGGTTTTTTTACATTGAACATAGACAACAAAATGTAGGCGACGCGCTTGAATCATAGCCGCGCGATGAATCATGTTTCGTATCGGCCATGTCATGATACTCGTGAAAACGGGTAGTAAGAAAATTATAACCTCATAATCATTTGAACCCATTGTTCCATTGCTGGGCTCTGGCCTCATCTCACGATATGAGGGACACAGTACATAGTCCACCACGCTGGCCAAGTGCATATTAGCAGACTACACATTCCCTTAAGAACTTTATGCTTTTAACTTTAAGCAACTTTATGTATTTTTCAGATTTATAAGAGCATATTCTTTCACCGAAGAAAATACTGATCAATTTGAAACACCCATAAATAAAATGTGAAATGCAGGATTCAAATTTGAACTACGTGAAGACAGACTTATAAACCATAAGAGTGTCTATGATACTTCGGGGATCATATTGAGACACTATCATCGTGAATAGGACAGATCTGAAGATATAAAGTAGGTAGTTATAGCACTCGATATCGGACAGTAAATATATTGGTAACGATACAAAGTGGAGTTGGAATTACGCCCAATATTTGTTATCGTGCGCCCACCTTGTCATTGCCAGCCGTTGTTTATTCGGCCGTTACCCGATTACATTACAAACCGTGTGGCTTCTTCGCTGGGCATTGTGTATGGTGACGATATATGGTTTCATTCATTTCATTCAGTAAGTATTGGTATACTTACTTAGCTGGTAGAAAGCCGGTTGATATTTTTGAAACATTAATGTGAATTCCGCATTTTAAACCGCTACTTATCTTAATATTTTTTTTGTATGTCTATTTGTCACCTAACTTTTCTTAATGCGCTACTGGTTTGGATGAAATTTTACGTGCATATTTCAATGGGTTTTTGGATGGTTTTCAAACATAATTGAACTCTATCAGTTAATACTATAATTTGCAGTCGTTGCCGAAAAGCTGATAACGTATATTTCCAACCGCACACAACTTGATCGTCACAAAACGTACAATTAATCTTGTTCTCTAATAAATAAGCTTTCAAATTCTCAAATAAAATACTCAAAACAAAAATAAAAACCTTAGAAAAATTGTTACGTATCCTAATGTTCTCCACTAAACCAATTACGACACAATAACGACCGACAATGCCAGATATGTAGTAGAAAGGAACTCGTTAACGTCGAATATGGTGAAAAGGAAATAACCGTTTAGTTCCAAGCAGACGACGCGTGTCAAAGGGCACGGGACTGACTCGTGCCTGGACATCTGTGTCAAAACGTTTAGACTTTTAAAAATGCTTTATGGATGTTTTTAAAACTCTTTTCAACAGCTTGCTACCGACTTTAATACTATCAAAACTTTTATTTAGAGCTCAGGGTATGCTCTGCATGTTTTTAAACTCTTTTTAACTGCCTTTAATTCAGGCTTACGAGTAAATATTGTTTTGAGCAATACTTTATTATGTACTTGTTTTTATTGTATCTTCTACTGTAAGTAACCTATTATCTTCTTTCACGCAGCACTAATAAAATAAATCCGGCGGTTTTAGGTACGATTAACGCGGAGCTCATAAAATTTTCCCATACAACGAATCTCTCTTTGGATAGGTCGTGTGTATTCGCCAACGAATATGAAGTGAGCAGGGCATCCGACGTTGTGGAACCACTAGGATTTTTTTCACAACTCCTCTGACAGTATTAAATTTAGTAGATCATTTTGTAAAAATTACTTTAGTTAGTCAAGTAGCCTGGGTAACTCAAATTAATCAATTTTCACATCACAAGTTACGGTCCAAAATTTATTTTAAATTGATACTGTATCATCTTCACACATGATATGGGGATTTACAAGTTACCAGCTATGAAGGGTAGACAGATTTCTCTTTTTGGTGTGAATTCATCGCTCCAAAGAATTTAGTTGAAAATAATTTAGTTTTTTTTTTTTCTTTAAAATCAGAGATTGCATATACCTAATATAATTGAATACTACATTTTTTTTAATAAAAACATTGGGCGCTGATAAGGAGCCGTATCAAAACATGACGCGGACTGCATTTTCCCCATTTATCATACTACGTATTGTCATTAAGAGTAAAAAATACATTTATAATTAAAAAGGGAAACTATTATATTATTAAAGTATATTAATCAATGTAATTTTGTCCGTGTATCAAAAGGGCACGACATGTGACTCGTGCGGGGCAATTGGTTTAAACAGATTGGCCCAATTGCCTCGTACGAATCGTAAAGTAAGCTGGAACACGTCGATGCTCGGCTTAGCGAAATTTATACCGAGGGAGTTGTTAGTGTCTAACATTAACAAATGGTTTGTTAAAAGCCATTCACAAATACATTTCTACTGGTAGACGCAATGACCAAATACATTTTAAACTAATGAGGATTCCTTCCTTATTGGCTAGTATAGCCTCTTTGGAGTTTCAGACGCCTTTATTATTACAGACTTCCGTGGGAGACGTTGATCATTTACTAGGTGGTCCAATTTATTAGTTCATTGGCTATTCACGTAAAAAAAACTAAATGCCCTTGCCTTGCCATAAAATCTCATGTCAACACCTCTCAGCTACTCTTATATTACTCAATGTCCTAGTGTGGTTAATTTGAAGACAAAATTCAGTCGCCAGTAAGCTTTTGACAAGGATTAATAGCTGTTACAAACGAAACATTGTAAGTGCCCTTCGCGTAAGCGCTCTACTAGCGGTCACTTTGAAAGTTCTAGACGCTCCCAAGATTACTTAAATTTGTTGATAGTTTGCAAGCGAGACATGTCGTTGGGTTATTGACTTAAGAGCGAAAAGAACAGAGATACGCGATGTAAGCTTTGATCTCAGTCATCGTAGTATTTACTCGCGCGGGAAGACTGCCAAGATTACGTTCGGTAAACATAAACTAGTCTGTCAAAGATAAAGACTTTTCAAATATTAATTAATTAATTTTAATTAATTTCATTATACCAAAAATAGCGAATCAGTACATGCCCATCTACTTGGACTACTAGTTCTCCCTACTTGGTATGGAATGAGCAAGTATCTTGTGACAATATAAAATAAACACTTGCTGCATTGTCCAATGAGGTCGGTACATGTTACGTATGAGTTTTATGACGAAAGATAATGAATAATATGCAGTTAATATTGATAACGAGTTCACATTTGCAGCGGTTAGCAAGTTCTAGGCAAGACTTCTCTGTAACTTGTGACTGCGATTAATTCAAATGGCAGTTAAATAACCAAATGAAGCGTTTATTAAGCGATTTTTGTCGTTTTGTTTTCCTGTGGTCTGTCCAGTTAGGAGTCGGTTGGATTTCCGCTATTTGCAAAAAAAATACTAGAGCTTCTCGCTTCTGAGAATTTCGGATCCTTGAACTAATACGTTTACTGGACTACCGTGATAGAATGCATTCTTATTACCTCGATTATTATGAATGTCACAGCCCTATAGATAAATTTCTATGGTTTTATCATCATCCCATCATTGACTAGACTAGATAAAAAAGAAAAACATGTTATAACATCTAAATCATATATAAATTAAAACCATACAAAAGAAGCATAAAATACGTTGATCTATTATTGATCTCAACTACTAGTCCGATATCTTCCTTTAAAATTCAAGAGTAATGGAGCTAACACCACGACAGTGTAGTGGCGGAGGCGTTTGTGGCCAAAAGAATTAACCACTAGCCTAATTAGTCACCTGTCAACTACTACGACTGCGCTCGCCATTGCTAAACAAGCTTAAAATACAAGCCCTCGAGGTATGAGTGCTTCAATGAATATTAAAAAGGCCATACTGTTTTGTTCACAAAACTGCATTTTCTGTATAATCTAGCGGAGTGCCGCTGCGACCCACATAATATCTGATCTAGGCTGAAACACTTGAAAAACCCGCACGCCTATTTTTGTTTAGAAATTATGCAAGCACATATAATAATTTGTCTGAAATATTTTATGACAAAGAAAACTATTGGCTGTCGGCCAAAATTCGGTTTGAAAGTCAGTATTATAAATTGCATTGAAATGTAAAGGAATAAAAAGACGGCAACATAAAAAGTAAAATTGTGCGACTATTAAAACGTAAATTTATTTATCAGGACTAGTTATTTGAAAATTCTGGAAGAACGAACTACAAAAGATACCCTTTGAGAATGCTTAAATGGATTCAAGACCAGAGCCTGCTACTATATTTCAATGAGCTCTAAGGAAAGGTACACTATTGTATTAATATTTATATTCTTACGTTATGCCACTTTTTTTCATGACCAATGAATTAATGAATTAAATGGTCAAGCACACTAAGTAAATGATAATACACAGCAGTGGTTGATTTGATACCTTAGTTCTAATTTATACAAATTAAATCTATATTTATAAATGTAATCCTCAATTTTTGTAACAATACCAAAGACAATGGGTGTTGCCAAGTTTTCCTTCACCAGATAACTAAGTTGCAGCAAGTGATAGGAGTTCCAAATTTAAACTAAACCTTTTGGTGTGTATACAAAATCTGGATATCAGTTTTTAACTTCTTTCAAATACTCAATACCTATTAAAAATGAACATGGTACGTGGTTATACCTATTATAATGAACAATAAGCACTTACCGTAACTATCATGCAATGATTTTCCTTGACAGCACCGCAGCAGCCGAAGAATGCAACGATGAACACAATCAGACCCACGATGATCAGGATCATCGGGGCAGATGTGTAGAAGGTCTCATCCGTCAGGTCTACATATGGGTTTGCTCCGATTTCAGCCTTCACACCCACTATTAGGATTATGAGTCCAGTGATCTAAAACAGAATGTATATTTAAAAATAAATTAATAGTTAAAAACTACAAAAAACACGCTTTTTTTCATGGTGTATTCTATTTTTATTCTATTTTTATTTTTCTTTATTTGATACCTTAGTGGGTGGGTTGTTCAGAAATATGTACGCCGACATTTTGTTAGGGCGGCCATTTTGGATTAATAATAATACCGGTATATAATTGCATTGGCATCTAAACTGAATCTGTATACAAAATTTCACCTCAATCGGTCAAAGATCTCTGCTTCAAAATTGTGTTCAAAGATTCTGTTACATACATACAACCCAACTATTAAAAGCATGTTCATTACAAATTTGGTTTTAACAAATACCCCAGATTCATTATTATAATATCCATCAGTTACAAAATGCACCCTTGATTGACAACACTGACTCATCCTGAACACACTGAATTTAAGAGACACCCACAATGCTCTTCCAAAACAGATTAGGTGGGATAATAATGACATACAGGAAATGTGTTAGGATTACATAGTTATTAAAATAAGTTTTTTTTAGAACTATCTTTTTAGTTAGTACGTTAAATGATATTTTCTATATTAATTATCATCCCAACCTATAATGATAACAGTCCATCCATCCATCAGCCTTTGGACGTCCACTGTTGGACATAGGCCTCCCCTAACTGGCGCCACTCCGACCGGTCCTGCGCCTTCTGAAACCAGCGGATACCCGCTGTCTTCTTCAGGTCGTCGGTCCACCGCGTCGGGGTGCGTCCTATACTCCTTTTGCCAAGACGTGGTCGCCATTCGAGGGCCTTCCTCACCAAACGCCCATCGGTCCTTCGAGCTATGTGGCCAGCCCATTGCCACTTCAGCCGGCTTATAGCCGAAGATAGTTGTAAGACAGTCTAAAAAGGAAGTCGAGTATCTCTGGCAACACAAACGAGCTGTCGGGATAAAACTGGATAGGAGTAAGGGTATCCTGTTGGAAGTTCGTGAGCTCAATGGAATAATTTAAACCTCAAATTGTCTTTTAATTATGCACTATCTGTAGTAATATTATAAAGAGGGAAGATTTGTTTGTTTGTTTATTTGTATTGAATAGGCTCCAAAACTACTGGAACGATTTGAAAAAAAATTTTACCATTAGAAGCCGACATTATCGCGATGATCATAGGCTACTTTTTTATACTTATTGGGTAGTCAGGTTGTATTGGGTTTGATCGATTTTCATCAATTTTCTGAGAATTGGTAGTTATCTATTTTTTATACCCCTAAGAGATAAGGGTGGTCCACTTCAAATATATATTTTTAGACAAAAGTATATCTTTTAATCTTTTATGATGTGTCATATAAAAAACACATACAACCGCTAATTTTTACCCTTCTATCACCAACCCTAATTTTTTTATACCAAAATATTATATTATTATGGTAAAACGGCGTTTGCAGGGTCAGCTAGTTTTATATAATTTTTATGCAGTCCTTACTTCCGCTTGATTCATGTTTCTCACATAAACATTGGGTTATTGCTATGAGTAAGTCTTGCAATACCTCTATTCCTACGTTAGCCAAATCTCATCCCATGACGTCAATCTAATGTTCCGTGAAGCTATTCAAATAATATTGATCGTTCATTAATCTTTTATCACTATTGTTACCTAACGCAAGTTAATATTATCTGGAATAAATTAGTTGTCATAGAAAAATAATTTTTGGTCAGGAATATTTCCTTTAAGTTTACTAACAGTAGCTTTTCAGTACTTCTATAGTGACTAATATAGTTTTAATCAAAAATAATTAAATTACATAATCAACGAAATAGCGATTAAATTCGCAGAGAGTAAGATTGTCGCCAAAGATCGAAAAATAATAGTAAAAAAAAAATATGACTTCTAAGCTGTGACTTTCGTGTGATTTCAAACGGTCTAATTTTAAAATACTAATTGATAATAGTAAGTCATTAACGCTCACATTCAGAAATTGAATTAATTTCGTTGGAATTTATAATGCTAGGCAAACGTATTAATAAATATTTTATGTATTAAGACGTCCGTTAACCCACCTGTCGTAGACAAGATCGTTTCACGTCGACTGAATTTGTAGCGATTCCTTTAACACGTGCGAGTCATGGAATTAGTTTCCTCGTGATGTGACATATTCCGGAGACTTGCCGATTGTTCATAGTGAGTCACATTTAATATACCCATTATAGTACAGTGCACATTGTAGGAACCAATGCCTCTATCATAGGTATCGATATGATATAGGGATAAGTATCGAATACGTTTATGTTAAAAATTATCGTTTTCGATATCGTTCGTTTGTCTTTTAGATTCAAATCTCAACAGTTGGAGGGAAATCATAAAGAGATCGTTAAGGAATGTTAAGGGTTAAATGGAATTTATAATTAACTAGCTGTGCCCGTGGTTTCGCCCGCGTGGAAAGTTCCCAGCAAGCGAGATTTTTTAACATTAATCGTTACATTTCAGTAAATTGACATAAAATCGTAATGCACTATTGCCTATAACCTTCTCAAAATATTGCATTATCTTTTAGTAAAAACTGTACAAAAATCCGTTCAGTAGATTTTGAGAAAAAGGGGCACATACATGAGGGAACTTCGTCTTATAATAAGTATATAGATACATAAGTAATATCATAGCTCAGGTTGTCAAAAGGTTAATGAGATATATTCTCTGATAGCCAGACGAGAAGACGAGGTACGTCACAATACGCGGTCGGCTGTTCACGTGTAAAATGACGGCATTACAGTTTATTTCCAGTGGAGACAACAACGGTAATCATTTTGATAAGCTGGTTAGGAGCTTGTAACAAATTTAAGACATTATTAACAGTTACTTAGTGGGAAGGTGATGTTGATGACCAAAATGAAAGCTTAGAACCCATTTTTATTGGATATATGATTCGACAACAAAAATACTTTAAAATAAGTTACAATTGATTCTAGAAGAACAGTTTTAAACCACGAGAAGGAATAGATTAGTACAAATGCACTCATTTTTTTCTGTAGGGTTGATTTTAGTCATGAGGTTTCTTCTATCTCTTATGAAACTTAAGTGGAAGTGAACCTGTGGTACTTGCAGGAAATTACTAATTTGGTACCATTAAATTATTCTTTAATCAACAAGTGTACCACGTGCAGCAGAGTTCAGTGTATATATAGAACCCCTTAAACGAAATATTCACGGCTGTGGTCATTCTAATTCAGATACAAATTGCCACAGTTCACAATTGTTCTCTCTGTAACTCGAGTTTATTTGCGGAATAAAGTTTTTAGGATATTATTTGCATACAACCGTTGCACCGCAAGCGAAAAGTTTGTTGACCTTACTGAGAATTCATGTTATATTTTACTGCTGCAAACAAAGGAACTTTGTGTAACATAAATCGATTAATTGGTTAAATGTTAATCGTTCCATACCTCAACGGCTCAGTTGCTAATTGGATGGATGACGGTTATTGATATAAATTAGGAACTCTGCCATGGAAACAACGCGGTCACCTACTGTATTTTAGATATCCGTTAAACCAAGTCGGAAGGAGTTAGGTAACCTATTTCACATTATTATTGGCGTTCGTGACTAATGCCTAGATTTATATTATGTGGAATAGAATTTTGGAGGACAATATGTCTCATCAGATACTCGAAACCTGTAATGGTCCGTTAGGTTTACCGAGGGAATGGATCTAAGACTCGGTACACACTCGCAATACTCACAAAAGACGCACTTACGTGATAAATGATCTGTTGGAGTTCCAATAATCATGTAGGTACGCACGGCCCGGATTTAACGCGATTTAGTAACATGGGTTGCGAACTATATAGAATACCTATTCATTATTATTTTCATTATTCACGCTTTTAAAGTAAGCCGTAATTCAAAATACGGGACGTGAATTTAATTTTACGTCCAACGTAATAAATAATACAAACAGTGAAATTCTGTTATTGTTTATGGCCTAGATAATTGTCACGTAATAGACCACGTTGCTAAGTAATAGCAATATACTGTCATAATATAGAAAACGTGTAAATTAATTTCAGTCATATTCTGGTGTTTCTCTCTTTCCGTCTTGGCTGGCAAATACGTTACTGATGGATGGGCGGCGACCTCTTAATTGCCCATTGCTTGTTGTCGGCTGTTGAAATAAAAAATAACGGGCATCGGTTCTATGATTTTTTATTTTTTAATTTTTCGTCCATAGCCTTCGGGTGAAAGGTGAAAGTAATAATTAAGTTTGAATACAAACGTAGCTTATAAGTTTTTAGGTCCTCTGTAGGATATCAACGATTAAACAACAATATTATCACTACTATTTGCGTATTAGTTCAGTAATTAGTAGACCCTAATTATATATCGATATCACCTAATTTTTCCACTTCTGGACTTGAGTCTCCTCTCAGAATAAAGAGAGTTAGGCAATAGTCCACCACTCTGGCCAAGTGTGGCTTGGCAAAGTGCCATGTGCGGTTTGGCAGTCATCACGCTTGCTCGGAACCGGATGATTTAAATGTTTCCGACAAGCCGGTTAACCGCACTGCTCAACCGTTTTGCTGTGGTGTGGCGTCATGATGTGATCACGTTAAACGATGTCACGTTTACACGTTGAAACTTTGTTTACAGCTACTTGTGAAATTCCACACAAAGAGGCGGTAAGTACGAAAGAGGAGGACATACAAAGTTAGACATGAACCAGACGTTGCGAAATTCCTGCGACCACTGCACTCCGACTCACAACAAAGTTTCAATGGTCCTTAGTTTTGTAACATAACAACCCACAATTGTCCCACTGCTGGGCTCGGGTCTCCTCTCACTGAGAGGTTTTAAGGTTATAGTCTACCATGGTGGCCAAGTGCGGGTTGGCAGACTTCACACACCTTCGAGAACAATGTGGAGAACTCTCCGGTATGCAGGTTTCTTCACGATGTTTTCTTTCACTGAAAATTAAGGGATAATTAATTTCTAATACGCACATAACTTTGAAAATTATCGGTGCGCGCCGGGTTCGATCGCACGACCTCCCGTTCGGGAGACTAACGTTCAAACCACTAGGATATCACTGCTAGACACAGTTTATTATTACAATTGCAATTTACACTAGTAAAATTGTATACCAAGAACTAAATTAACATTATTTAAAAAATATGGATTTAATAATGTTAAAAATATAGTGTGTTTTTGCGTTATTATTAATAGTAGGAGATCCCAGTATACTACGACCTTAATCAAGCGTGTTAATGGATGAAAAGTGTTTTATGTGAAATTAATTAAGGCAAGAAATATATTGCAAATTAATTAGGTTGATTAAAAAATTTCAGTCCAGTATATTCACAATTTTTTTTTTTTTTCTAAATAGACAAATTCCAAAGGAATGTAATTAAGAGTATAGAATACGAAAACATTAGGTGGACTATTTTTTCCGTCACAACTCTTGGGTATGCAGATATACACATTACACATACTTCGATACCAGCAGCATCAAAAAAGACACTAAGTACATTGGTATTTTATTGTTATTTTTATGAATGACATTACGCTCTAGATGGTAGCCTTTTCTACAGCTTGCGTAGCGAACAATATCGACAAAATGAGACTGTAGAAGATGGGCATGAATACAATCAATATGGATCAAACTTGGCAAATAGTACTTCTAATGATACATAAGTGAATAGGATATTACCGCATCGACAGAATAAATTGTTATGCAATGTGTTGGCAGAAAATAGGACATCTTTGTGTGTTGGCCTCACGGTCTGGGGTAATATTCCGCGGTAAAAAGGAGCGTTAACATTCCATTAGGTAGTGTTGATGGCTTGTAACAGTACAAGTGATAGGTTGTGTTACAAATACGTCGGGTTCGGTCATTATTTGTATGAATGACTGCAGGTCATAAGACTTAAGACTCTTCACAGTCACTTTGCTTCGAACTAGTATGACTAGCCTAATTTTTAATGTGTATTTTTAATTAATTATCTATTGCTGGTATGCATGTATCTCTCGTAAGGGCACCTGTAGCAGTTTCTTTTTCATAACAATAATAAGATGTGCAAGTTTCTAATTTACCCTGGTGAACTATGAATTTAATAAATCGAATGTAAAAGGCCTCGGGCAAAGCACAGGAGGAGTGATGAGTTGTAATGTTGACAATAAAGGGCGTTGGAATCAGCAGAGGGTAAAATGAGATACATTTATGTCAGTTTGTTTCGATTCTCACGTATTGAATATCGTCAGTAACAAACAATAAGTCCTGTCCATATATATTCAAGTATATCTCAACCTCATTGAGTGCCATTAGCTATACATTTTATTGTTGTATCTGTAGATATTTATGTAAGTGGGATATTATTGCGGCGATAAAAGCGTTTGAGTGAAATGTTATTTGAAAGGAAGGCCAAGTTGGCAGCGGACATATTGGCAAGCGTGAGCACAGCGGGTTGTAGAGGACTATAAAGACGATATCGTGAAATGGATAATTGTTGGGGAGAGCGCTTCCCCATAATGTAGTGAGAAACATATAAAATAAATCACTATACATGTTTATTAGAAAAAAAAAATCGTGGAAATCTATACGTTATTTATCCAACTAAATAAAGTTGAAGTGTCTCTTTGTAATGTTAAAATAACCGCTTTTTACTAAATGCATATGTTTGTACCTATACATGGTACATATACTAAAATACCAGTTATTAAAATTTCTGTTTGTCTGTCTGTTTGTTCCGGGTAATCGCTGGAACGGCTAGATCGATTTAGACGGAACTATCACGGAAAGATAGACGATGTAGTAAGGAATAACTTAGGCTACTTTTTATCTTAGAATTCCGGCGGGATTGGGATTTACACGGGAAAAACTTTGCGACGCATTGATTTTTACACGAGACATTACGGAGAATTATAAGGCTTCAAGTTTATTCGTGACGATGTTTTCATTTACTAAGTAAGTGATAATGAATTTCTAATAACCATAATTTTCCCTTTGAAATGTTTAGACGTGTCTGTCTAACTTACAATTTTGGGAGCTTTTAGTGATGATGACCTACAGTCAAACCTCAAGGCAATCACCGCTTTATAATATATGTGTATATTAAATTGCATTAAAACAAACTTTATATTTCAGTATATTTTATGCATTATCACTGCAGTAAGTAGAAGTGTTTATTCGATCGTTCCAGCCAAATTTCTTCCGCGTGGTTTTACATCCAGGTTAATGCTGTTACCACGCACAAATATTCAATTTAACTCAATAGTAGTCAAAAACTGATCAATGCATTTAAAAATAATAACCCTATAGTCCTACAGTACTTTATATATGGTGAGCAGCCAAATACAGTATTCGACATTACAAAAGTCCCAGAGAAAGCAGAATGTAATTATGTGACAAATATATGTTTATTTATTTGTCACATAATTACATTACATAGTAGGTTCATTTTCTGTGGTCATTCTTTCTTATTTATTATAATTGTTCTTTATTACCTAAGTCTGTATGTAATACAATAATTATAATAAGTCTGTACCATCATTCTTAATATAATGCTCATAACATTAGGGGCTGCGTCTGTCGTGTTTCGTTATTATTTTACCGAGTCAACCTTGAAATTTCCATCTTATAACCACTGTACGGATCGTGTCGTAAAGCAAAAATTTCAAGTTACTGTATGTATTTAATTTAAAAAATGTTAATACAAGGACATTGACCCGTATGTACGTGGTGATACATCTGACCTCAACCCATTAGCGCTAATTGCAACTTAGTTAAAATTGAATAGGATTCGACCATATTTCACGTAAAAAAGCTTATTCTATTACCATACATAATAATTGTACCAACAGTTTTACAAAAATATATGGATTGTAAAATTAAAGTAACTAATGTGTGGGAGACCTGGTGTCAAAACTCACACAACACCACTACAAAAGCTGACAATAACTTTGTGATGAAAGCTATTTAATATCAGTAAAAAGCTTTACAGTTATCCCTGTATTCTAAGCAAAGTTTAAGGAATAATTGTGAAAGCGGTGAGCTATCGCCGCCCGATACCAAACTGTTTATAACGTCGGCTTTAAGCCCCACTCTATTCTAACCATCGGGGATTTATAAGCGCGCGAAACCTGTCAGCTCGCTCGTAGCTGGATATTGAGTTTTCTTGAGAAAATGGCGAAGATAAACGTGTTACGGCCCCAAGACGCTACGGCGAAGGACTTACAGCTTATTGTTTCGTTTTCTGTTTTTGTTCTTTTACGAATGTTGGTCATTTACATACTTACATACATAACAACCCATAAATGTCCCACTGCTGGGCTCGGGTCTCCTCTCGCACAGAAAGGGTTTAAGGCCATAGTCCACGCTTGCCAAGTGCAGGTTGGCAGACTTCACACACCTTCGAGAACTTCTTATGGAGAACTCTCCGGTGTGCAGATTTTTTCACGATGTTTTCCTTTGCCGAAAAGCAAGTGACATAACACATAACTTAAAATTATTAGTGCGCGCTGGAATCGGACCCACGACCTCCAGTTTGGGAGACCAACGTTCAGACCACTAGGCTATCCCTGCTCTAGCAATTAGTAATTACTTATATGACCTAGTTTTTTGTGAGTACATGATTTTCATCATATTCTCAGACAATATGTGGATCTCCTACTTCCTGGTCCGGGGATGCTTTCGGTGTAATAGACATCCATGCGTGGAAAGTTCCCAGCAGGCGAGATTGTTTAACATTAATCGTTATATTTCAGTCAATTGACATTAAATCGTAATGCCCTAATATTGCCTATAACAAATAACAAAATCCGTTCAGTAGATTTTGAGAAAAAG
>DWPQ01000750.1:0-14632 GCA_018251795.1 Perichares adela | reverse complement strand
CAAAATATATGTTTGGGGTGGGCCACCCTTATCACTTACGGGTATGAAAAATAGTTTACAACCTATTCTCAGACCTAACATATATCCATAAAAAATTTCATACAAATCAGTCAAGCCGTTATGGAGGAGTTTGGCAACTAACACTGTGACACAAGAATTTTATATATATAGATATATTTTTACATTATGCCTGCATATAAATGTAATGGATGAACATAGTTCTTTAACACTGCTTAAAAAGCTTGTATAATTAAATTTACAGGTACCTTTTATGGAAATGGCAGCCAATAACTGCGAGCTGGTTCCTAGATTTCTGCATCAGATGGGAATTAGCAAATGCTATCACAGCATCAAGACATCCGGTTAATACTTTAGGGTCCTCAGTTATGTAGCGTTGGTTAGGATTCGTGTCGACAATTACCACCAATAGGCTGCTGTCAGACGGAGCTGGAATAGAAAGAACAAATGTATATGCTTTTAATATTGTTAAATAAGAATACAAATTACTTCACATTAAAAAAATGCAAAGTAATGAACAAAAATGATTAGCACCCTGCTTAATAGCAGATCATGACGCTGATTATCAGTGCAGCCCTGATGGCAATTACGTAGTGCATTTTATGCCCTGACGTACAAATAAAAATGTTAGTAATTTTGTGAGCTTTTAAGTTTTTAAATTATGTTGGTTGGTATTAGTGGCATCCCTGAATAGGTGAGTTTAATAATAATTGATATTTAATACTTTCTCACTCATTAACTCCATTGATTAATTTTATAAAATGTAACTTGAAATCATGTCATTATTTTTTCTATAACGTTTGATAATATATATTTTCAAAATTGGTAGCTAAATATTGTTGAAACATGTGATCCTACACACTTATTATCTTATTCATTAATTGCGTAAAATATTAGGTTCAATTACTATCGTAAATGAAAATATCATGGAACCAGATAGTACTAAGTTATGTATTTAAATATTATCATACCGTCGTCGTCTGGATTGTTGTTAGTTTGCATATTTGTATTGTAATTGAACTATTATAAATCAAATAAAGATTCTCATAACTATACATGGACCATACAAACAAATTCTTGTGTTATGTGTTGTGTATTCGATTTTGACATTGACAATTAACATGACAGCATACCATGCACAGATAAGAATTTTTCTCAAGTGTTGCCATAGAATGTCCTGTATTCTGTACTTACTGTACTGTGGAATATTACAAAGATTATTAGTCATCACATTTTCATTTATATTTTAAAATATTACTGATTAAGCTGTATAAAGTGTTGTTAAAAGTTTTAACGAAATGCGAACGCCCTGAGAATTTTGAATTCCGCACTTTGAATTCAATTTAACTGTATTGAAATAAAAAAGAAGGATGTTTTTTAAGGATAATTGTCAAGAAACGAGCAGACGGACCCATAGAGGCAATATTATATAGAGTTGGCAAAACATACACCTGCCTGTGAGAGCGAGTGTCTGTCTAATAGAAAGAGAAGTAAGATGCGAGATCTGTACTTCTCTTCATCTAATACGGGGAAAAAAGGGGGACAGTTATCTGTCTATTTCTATTAATGGGACGCATTGTACTATGACTATAATAAAGAGGGTGGTAAGCCAAGTGTTTAACTTGCAGGCAGGTAAAAAGTTCTACCACCATGACATCTTGGAGATTAAACTGGGTGACCCTTTTTTGTTTATCCACTGTAACTCCCGGCATCCATCCGATGCTTAAGGACAAGCTCCGAGATCTCGGATGATCGCGGGGGTACTTTCGCTGAAACCGGGTGATCTAGCGCTGTTGCCTCGTTTGTCTTTCAGCAGGTTGTACTACATGTTGGTGTGGATGGCTCAAAGATGGATGAAGTTCCCTAGACTCTCATATGTGCAGATCAACGTTTAAACTACATTTAAACTATCTATATTAATATTCCTAATGCGAAAGTACCTCTGTCTCTTTGTATATGCCGTGATCACGGCCAAACCGTTCAATCGATTGAATTATAGAATCGATTGTGTTGCATAGAGAGATCCTTTAAGGTCTTTGATGAACATAGGCAACTTTTTTTTTTATTTCAATTTTGTTTTAGATAAGTTAGTGCTTGACTACGATCCCACCCGATAATATACGGTGATGAAGCCATAGATGGTGAAGCGCACTACCTTATTTTATTAGTTTTTTTCTAATTTAACTTTAGTTTTGCCAGGAATTTCTTTGTTTTTCTAGATACTTACATAAAAACAATTTTCTACAAAAACATTGGCAAGACGCTGCATAACTTACTGCTTATTACTTGCTATGACATCAATATTGATAACAAAACTTACTTACAATGCAATAAAAAAAGTCCATCTTCGGCCTCATTAGATTTTTGTGTATAGATAACTATAACTAGTTGTAACTGGCTGTTTTAGTTTAATCTACAATTAGAGGACGAAAATGGATCGTTCGCGTCCCTTAACCACATGATTAAAAAATAAAAACAGCCACTACTGTTCCACTCTATCATGCGCACGAGTCAAGCGATAGGCTCATCCGACCGTGATGGATCTGACTATTTGAGGGTTATGTAACTATTCACAAGAGATTAGGGTTGAGAGTTTGAGACTGGCAACTATTTTTAATGTATTTTAGTTTTAATGTAGTTTACTACAGATACTCATGATGTAATATTTGGAAAAAAATCGCGGATGTAGCGATAATTCTAACTTTAAAGTATGTACAGACGTTTTTTTTTGTTTTGCTGCTGCAATGTATGTACATAATAAAGTGTATTGTACTGTACATTTTGTTGATGATCATGGTCATCTGTGGGAAAAATTAAAAAGAAAAAAGTTCAATACCTGAATCATTTTTATTTGACGCCTCTGTGCAATCTATTTTTTTAATAATCAAGCATTCTATATTATACAAAACCTAAATAGCAGTTGATGCTAAAGAGGCCGATATTTCGACCCAGAAGGTACTGTTAAATATTTCGTTATGTTTCGGTTGCGATGTCGAAGAGCCAGTAAGGAACGAATTTCCGCTTCCCTCTATGCCGACGACGTGTCAGTGATGCCTTCAGTGTCACGGATGTCCTTGGACGCTCATGACCGCGTACTAGGCGGCCCGTCTGCTCATTTGTCTGCTAAATTGACATAAATAAGATTTTGTTTTAGAAAAACCGTGAAATTTTTGTGTCTATGGATGTAGCGTAATTGATAAGAATATTGAAAATTTACTTTGTATGGTGTAGCGACTTCCCGATATATGTTAAACGAATGACACACCGACGCTTGAATCACGGTATTAACGGTGACGAAGTTTTCTGGATCGTCTGCATAATTTATACAATAAAATAAAATTGGAATGTCTGTTTGTAATATTAAAATAACCGCTTTTTACTAAATATGTATACATAGTACATATACCAAAAAAACTTTTTTTTCAATTCTGGGCTATCGTCTCTCAATTTGTTCCGGGTAATCTCTGGAACGTCCGTATGACGGAACTTTCACTGGAAGATAGCTGCTGTAATAAGGAGTAACTTAGGCAACATTTTTTCTTAGAGTTCCTGTGGAATTCGGATTTACGCGGGAAAATCTTTGCGACACTCTGATTTCCACGCACGCAGGTAGGTATAATTCCGAGCATAGAAGAACTGGAGCAGCGGCCGCTCCCCAGGCATTGTAACCAGCCTGGCGGAAGATCTTTGCTACACAACGTAAGAAAGAAACATAGTAAAGTTGTAAATAAAACTCCATGAATAATAATTGTATGTCAAAAACAATTGCGTAAGGTCAAAATTAAAATCGATTTCTTTTAAAATCTGTTTCAAAAGTGACAACCCTGTTGATTTTTATTGAAAGAAACCACGGTATGCTCGGTATGCCTTTCTGACAAATACGAATCTATGACATCGTGACGCCTGTCAGTTGCTTAACAATTCATTATTTTTATTTAACTGCCTCTGTTTGTACGCAGTCTGTATCTATGAGTCCGATTATGGCTGTGTCAACTAATAATTTCTCACGTAAGTGTCTTTTACTTACTAAAGTGTTGTAAGCATATTTTTGTTAAAGGAATTAAAATAGACTACAATGATTACTTTAAAAATATAATTATAGCAACACCTTATATTACATTAGTACATGTATTTACCAGAGATTAACTAAATTCAAATTTATTTAATTATGAGGCTATAATAAACCAATTATTATTGGATGTATGGTGTGCAATAAAGATTGATGTTATTGTTATTCCATATTACCCAAACTGTAAGAGACCCCCTGTGTATTAGATACTTTATTTTATTATCGAGGTGAAGATATCGCGTAAATATCGCAAAAGTAACTCCTCAGCATATCTTTTTAATCGATATAAACAGAAAAGATTTGTTACTTTCGTGGAACTTTTCATAGCGCCTACATTTTTATGTTTCAGCTGTAGTCATTTATTGGTTAGTTAACTTTTCTTAGAACTTGATTTGGTTTGCAGTATGAATAACTATTATTGTGGGTATAATAGAGTAGCATTGTCACCAAAATTATCCCACAGATGGTGCCCTTAGGCCGCTCGCAGCCCCTATTTTTCGAAAAGGTTTCCCCCCTCTTCGCTAGTTTAAGTTCTTCTCTGGCTGAGCATTCAAGCTCGCCTTTCTGTTCCCGTGAAGCTGTAAAGGCCGTTAGGGCCAACAGCAGAATGTCCATCAAAAACAACATCAAAACCATATTCACCAGATACACTCAGCTTAAGCTTAGACCGAATCAAAGTAATTTAAAAAAAAACGTATGTTGTCCATACTGCAAACAAGCAAACTCTAAGATAACTCTAAGCGCGGCTTATAGATATAACGCCTAGTCTTTCGTTTTCCTTATTATTTTCAAGTTAAAACAAAAAATATTATATAAATATATGAATAAACATTTGTGAGGCGCTACAATAACTGTTCATCGCAAGTTGGACATCAATGTCGGTCATTACATTGATTTACAAGAACCTCTTTATCTGAACGTAAGACGGGAGCTTATTATTGAATCCCAATTGTATTTCATCGTACCGAGATGACAGTTACGCGATATGGCGCCAAAGTTATGTCATCTGTCAAAATACATGTTCACAGTAAGCGCGGGTAGATGCGTCCTGCCGATAACGGAACATGAATAATATTACAGAGGATGTGACAACCACGCTACCTGTCATTTGAAGACATTGTTTATACACGGCTAATGATATGCCTCATTTGAATGCGTTGGTGGTCTGTTACAAAAAACGGGAGTGTTTTTGCTAGCATACGAGTTTGTTTAGATACGTTTTATTTAACTGTTATATTGCACAAACGGTATTTAATCTATACCATATAGACAAGGCTTGTGGTAGCAGTGCCCACAAAAAAAATGGTTTTTAAAAACCTAAAATATATATTAGTTCGACTATTGCCTGGATTAATGGCCATAAAGACTCTCTGTGTGAGAAGAGACCTGTCTCAGTAGTGGAACAGTTATGGGTTGTTATGTTATTGTATGTTTCTTCTAAACACAGTGGCAAGGGAGGGGGAATAAAAAAAATTTGCGACTTTCAGCGTTCTACAAAAATAAACACAACTGGAACAGCACGTTCAGGATTCGAACCTAGACCTCTTATTGTAAGATATCAATCACTGCTATTCGTGACAATATAGCGACAACTCGTCATATCATCGGATCAAAACATTTGAACACTATCAGAATTTAACAATATTCCATGAATTCTACACTAATGCTTTTGAGGTTCTATCTACTATATGTACGCTTTTGCAATACTATAATTCTTAATGCAAATAGTTTCATCGTCTTAATTATAGTTCGAGAAAAATGATTCCCAAAAATAATTAAACAGTTAATTAGTTGTTTAAATCTCGTTAAGTACGCAAGTATGTTCGATAATTGAATAAAACTTTACGGGAACATTGTTTACAAGATTTCGTGCCAGTTTGCAGCGACGGTGAATTAGCGCGCGCTTTCGAAAATCGAACTGAGAAAAAATAAAAAAGGGCGGGAACGAAATAATTATGCACGTTCCGTTTCGTAATGGCATCTCGCTACCGTTTCGTTTTAATAGTCCGCTTGTTCTCGGAATTTAATTACGCTGAGCCCAGATTAGTCGGGCGCGTTCCATTTTGTTAATAACCCCAATAATGGATGCTTGCGCACTTTGAGTTATTAAATTTTTTAAACTGTGCACCTAGGTACTTCGTTTCGTATATTAACTATTTAATTTTGTCTATGGTAATATTGGGCTGATGTTTTTTTCTTTATTTTAGTCGTAACAAGAAAGGCAGTAAAATTGTACGCCGTCTCCGGTATCAAAATTGAACATGCGACCATGCGACCGCTGAGTTATTAAAATAAATTAAATTTACCTAAATATCAGCCAAAAAATCAAATGAAATCGAACAAAATGGGTTGTGATTAAAATTTCTCTCAAGATATTATTTTAATAATTACCAACAAAAAAAAAGCATTCGGTAATTTTAAGTTAAATTACCAAATTCAAAGTTACTCTTTACTGTATAATCATTTCATGTCATATTATAGTGCACGTGTATAACATTAAATATAACACAATTAATAATACGATAACGAGCTATCAAAAACAAATTGTCTAACCGATAAGACATTGGACCACGCAAACAAAACACAAAACGTTTCAACCTTAATAAGAACCGGGTTCCCGAGATGAACACAAAAGAAAGAGATAAGACTATTGTTTTTTATCATGTTGTCAATATCAGCCGGCCAAATTTTCTATATTGGAATGCCACGATTCGCCAATAAGAAGCGGGGAAGAATTGATTTATTGTCCAATTAGCGTCGGTCAGGTGTGCCAACTGCCAAGATAGCATCAGGCTGGCCAACCTAACTCGGCTGTAACTACTATTTCTTTTGGCGCTTTCCGTATAAATGGCATATTGGAATCAAAAAAGAACCTTTACACAGTGCTGCCAGGTTGCTCGGAAGGTCAATTTGAAATTCTGATCGTTCGCGGCCAAGGTTTGGTTAAGTGGAAATCGATTTGAATTAATTGTGGCTGCTCGCGTTTTTGTAACGTAGGAACTTTAATTCGATAGGAATTGTCTTTCACCAGTTCATTACATATACATTGAGCTTTAAGTAAATTGTGAGATTAAAAAGCTTGACAATGCGTTGATGGACGGTGGGTTTCGTTTTTAGTTTTAATTCTTTGACGCTGCAGTATTCGTTGTGATTTAATTCCCATTATGTTAATATTTCAGCATTGATAGCTTAGGGGTTTCAACATCGGTGTTCCGGACTGAGGTTCCAGGTTCGAATCCAACACGCACCTCTAATTATCAGAATTTTTGTCCGTATTATAGATAAATTATCATTGGCTTCGGTGACAGAGAAAATCATAATAAAATCTGCATACTTGAGAGCTCTCCATAATAATATTACATTATATACTAGCTGCACCTGCACTCCTCGCTTGGCGTAGTATTAAGCTGGTGTCTTAATGATTAAATAAGTATTCCTATTAGGTCTTATGTTTCTAGAGATCTCGTGTTGAGACTGTATACGGGTTAAATATACGTTATCATTTTTTTCTCTCATACAAACCATCTATTATCAATAACGAAAACATCAAATAAAGATCTATCAAATTTGATGCAGTCGTTTGGAAGTTAAGCGCTTACATACATTTCGAAGATTCATTTTTCATGATACAATTTTTCAAGAAAGATAGATAAAAGCTACAAAGTACAGAAATGTGTCAAAGATAATGAATTTGAACATAATAGTGAGATGTTAAATTGTCCGACTCTATTAAAACTTTAAACCGAAAACCGTACAAAATACGATATTACGATTTAGTACTACCCATCCACACATTAAGTTGTTAAACACCGCAGCCACCCGACGGGGTGAAACGTCACGCTCCACCGTTGCTAGGTAGAGAAAGACAGAAACCCCACCCCCTACAATTCCCGCAATAAATGTGCGGGAAAGAAAGAGACGTAGTAATAGCCGGAAATTAGCACTCGTCTATCTTTCATTTTACACCCCAAATTTTCTTATTCCAATTTCCTTTCGCTACGAGCCGTCGCATTTAACTTAACGTAACGTAACAACCATGCTCACTTGAAACTCTGCCTTATATACTTGTATTAAAATTGAATTTAGTTTGTGCTGTGTTGAGATGTATGATGTTTAGAATCCAAACAGTCTTTAGAACACTCTGTCATTTGAAATAAGTCATTTTCTGATAAGAATGCCCTATTGGCTGAGACGTGTGCGCCTCGGCCGGCCGATAATGCCATTTCCGAACGTAGATAGCGAATAAGTCGAATGTCGGTTTTTGCATTGAGTTTTAATAATAAAGCATAGGGGAGAGTATCCGAGATATGGAAATGAGCGCGTGGAAGAGAGGAAATTTGAATTTATACACCCGCTAGTTTTATTCATGAGGGTGCGGCACTCGTTCGGAAAGATTACTGTTGTATAAATGAGTTTCTGAACTAAATGATTCTGTATTATTTTATGCTAAACTCATTATGCAAATCATTGTATTAATAACTCATTCAAAATCATATGTGTAAGTCATATTGATAAACATCGTAATTATATACGTACGAGAAGAAAGCCCCGGCTTCGCTCGGATGAAACGTGGCAATTTGGGCATCATGTGTGTAATCCAGACAAAGTAGAACACTATGGCAACAAAAACACAGCACAGAGTATATGGATTCGCTCTATGTTGACGGCAAGACGTTTCGTTTTACACATCATATTTCTTTGTTATGTAACGCTCATGTTAATCACTACTCAAGATGTCATCCATTGTCAGTGACGTTGCACTATATTAGTCAATATGGCGACTGCTATTTGTCTATCAGAACCATTAGAATTTAACAAAATAACCTGACAATCGGAATTATGCAGATATTATGTTGTCGACTCCAAATCTTTATTTTTTTATGTTTTATTATTCAGATAAAGTTGCGATCGACTCTACTGTACCTCGTCACGAAATTATTAATATAGATACGATTTAATTTTTTTATCACCGCGGACTCTAAGCATTTTGACTGTAACGGGTACTCTCGATTTTTATATTATAGCGGTAATTCAGCAGTCTTGCCGTGACCATAATCCAAGCAACGAGGGACACACACACTACACATGAAATCTATACTTATTATAAAACAAAGTCCCCTCATATATGAACCCCTTTATCTCAGTCTACTGAACGGTTTTTACTAAAAGATATTTGCATATTGCAATACTTTGAGAAGGTTAAAAGCAATAGTGCATTACAATTTTATGTCAATTGACTGAAATATATCTATTAATGTTAAAAAATCTCGGCTGCTGGGAGCTTTCCACGCGGGCGAAGCCGCCGACACAGCTAGTATAGGTGTAAAATAAAAAAATCCTGAGTACTCGTTTAATGCATTATGAAACTAACATGCATAACTAAATATGGAAATAAATAAATAAAAATTTTCAAATCTCCATATAACTTTGAAAAATTAGTGGCAGGATTTGAACCCAGGTAATCCGTATTCAATCGATGTTCAAACCATTTGAATCACACCTCAAATCCTTTCAACGCTAATGTGAATGAATGTGTGATTTTTATAGCAACTGACATTCGTAAAAGGATCTTTTGAATGCGTGGGAAGGACTTGGGTAGTCAATGACATAGATTATTTAATAATGGATTTGATAACGCGGAACTAAGTCGATAAAGTACCTTTTAGTATTTTTTATTCCACCATTTCTTTATTATTTTATTCGCGTACTGACCGCTTGTAATCTACCGCCATTTTTATTTCTACTTGTTAACTTTACATGTTTCTATTTTTTTAATTAAAACGTTGAAAAAGCTTTTTCGTTTTCGTGATTTCAAGCCACTTTTTTTTAATTGTATGTCTGTGTATTGAACTGCCATATTGGAAACGGAAAAATATTATAGGCATTGTTAGACGAAATGTTCTTGAAGGAATAAAGTCGATTATTTTATGGATGACATTGATTGGTTGATTTTGATAAGAAGAAAACAATGTTTAGTATGATTTTGGAAAGTTTGTGGTGTGAGCAGGATGTCGAATGCAAGCCCTTCCGTTTATGAGACCAAAGGTCAAAAGTTCGTTGGCATAACATAATAGTCATTATACAAGAGTAAGGGAGTTAGCCTAAAATGTGGCATTTGACAAATAGAGAAATGAGGCGAATGAGAAGAGCAAATGAGACGACTCCTCTGTCTCTCTTTATATTAGTGTATTATACAAAGGCAAGTACGGGTCTCTTATCTTCTTTCTCCTTCTATTAAACAGACAGTCGCACTGACAGGCAGGTCTATGGCTACCCTACTCTATATAATATGTTTATAGCTATGAACATAAAAAATTTGACCTCTGTAACACTAAAGGCATTGATATATATATATGTATTATGGATGGTGACAAAACTGTCGAGCATTATAAAAATAAAGTAGGATTGCATAAAAATACGTTTAGTTTACTATAACGCACTTGACTTGACTGACACGTTCACTATTAAAATACTAGAGCATCTCTTAGTTAATAAAGCTTTTCAAACATTAACAAAATATTCTGTCAATTAATTTTAACTTCATAATATGCCTGTTAAATTTTACCATTTTATCATTGACACAGTTAGAAATCATTTGTTACGAATTTATAGCCCAACGTGTATACTATTCCTTTCATTCAACCTGTCTCTACTTCGAGTCTATGGTCCTGGTGAAAAAAAAAAACAAAAAATCTTACGAAGACCATAAATAATATCACGGTTCGACAATACAAATTTTTATCGTCCAAGAACTTGTCATAGGTGGCGATTGAAAAAACACAATAACAGTTCATTCATAATCATTCATAAAGGATTCATTCATTCATGAAATGCAAAAAATGGCCAGCAAGAATCGTAGGAGCCAAGTGTTTATTGTGAGAAGTTAATCTATTACGTCTTCATTTTGGTATCCCGTGGGATTTGAGAATGTGATGATGAATATCTGTGTATTATTTACAAACCGAGGCTGAAGGTAGTTACGAGTCTTCGTCTCAATCGGCGTAGTTTTTTTTTTAATTTATTACTCAGAATATTTTGAATTCCTTAAATATTTTGGAATCGATTTCATTTAGTGAATCGACATTTATGCTTCAAGCTAATGTTTAAGTAATAATGTTGAGTTTTACGATAACATTAATAAGCACGAACATAGAAGAGAATGGCGCTAAAAAATCTAAACTGTCTAATTAGTTTTATGTCGTAAAATATATAACATTTAAAATGTTCTAATTTCAAACAAACTATTTAAACAAGCATCTCAATAACATTTAAATATATATGTTTAATTAATTCCGGTAGAAATTAAACCGCTGTATTACTACGAGTAATAAAAAATGTATCAAGACACTTTTAATTGCTTTAAACATTCTCACAGAGTGTTGACTAACGGATTTGTCCTTACTCGTCAAGCAATACGGTTAAGCTTAATTTAAGTAATTATAATTGCTGTCCAACAACCGCTCTCATAATTACTGTAATCACAATTACTCCAGTAATTATTGCAGTGGCATAAAAAGTTCGTTAAATTAATTGTAGCGTATGTGTATGACCCTTGTTTTCCTGTGGGTATTATGCAATCAATTAATTTTGCTAGTGTTTACATTCAATTAATTTTACTAGTGTTGTAGACAGTTACTGTTAATAATTATAAAACCTTGTTTTTTCTGCCACTTACTGTTTCACCTTGGTCAGATGTGTGAAATCAAATTTTTAAAGTACGTTTTTCGATTTTCATGTCTGAGAGTGAATTTTTTAATTTGAAAACTTTATCTTAGAATTTATTTTGGTTTGCAATATATACAAAAAAATGTTTGGTTATTAAAGTAAGACTTTAAGACACCAAAATTATACACTCAAGATACGCTCGGCTAAAGCTTAGGCTAAGATAAAGTAATTGTTATAAGCACGAAAAATATATTAGCTTTAAACTGAAGTTTGTTTTTTTTTTTCTTTCAATTATTTCTTGTATTTTTTTTCGACTTTAGTTAACTTTTTTTAAATTTTAACTACTTTTCGTTCGTAACGATAGTTGTATAATGTAATTATTTTTCGTCAATATCTTGTATTAATTAGTGTAAGTGGTTTATATTCGTTCTTATTAACGTTAAATAAATTAATCGTCATTCTTAAGGTTAACGTGGTTTTTTCAGTCAGTAAACCACACAAACAGTAAATAACAACGTGTCAATAACACAAGATAATTAACATAATTAAGTTTACTCTCGAGATTATAGTTTTTACAAAAATAAACGAGAGCAGGAATAACTCTCATGCAACACATAACTTCTTGTTAAGCAATTCATTAAAAAATTAAATTACGATCAATAAGGGTATTCACCAACTTTCCTATATCGAATTATTCGTCCGACAACGTCGAAACCTTACATAAATACCGATACTGTGTAATAAGTGTAAGTGTACAGGTATAAGTGTATAAAGATGGCAGGGAAATTACATTATAACTGTGTCACCTTTGTTTAGCAATGTAAATTTATGGAAATAGGAAATTCAAACATTATCCATATAGGTTAAATGCAAGTTACAATAATTGTTACTTTTAATTAAAAGTTATTTTATAATTATATTCTTATATGTTTTCAGACAGACCTACAGAAATTGTAATTGTAAAAAAACTAATTGATATGTGTACCGTATAAACAACATATACATTTAGCAAAAAGTGCTTATTTTAATATTACAAACAGACACTCCAATTTTATTTATTTGAATACATTACTATTGGTGGTTATTTGGTAGATTATTATTGATACAGCATAGTGTGCAGTGACCATAATATCGGCTAAAATCCTAGAAATGCATATTACAATCTATTTATATTCGTATACCGTATAATGGTCGCACATACTCGAGGTTTGTTCTTTAATAATAAAAATGCCAATAAAATTACTTTTTGTGTTCCACCTCAGAAAACATTCATGTTGGGAGAAGTCTGACTTTAAAACAGGGATGAATTGATGTAAGTGGACGCTAGCGACCGTTCCAATCAACATTAAATAAATAAATAAATAAATAAATGAAATAAAACCAATATAATCAAATAATTTATGCGTATACCTAAAATATTTTTATCGGTACCGTATTATGCATGTTTTCTGGACCCTTGGCTGGCAACGCATCAGTTGTAGACGATCCGCTGAAGCAAAGCAAAGCAAGATTAGTTTAGCCAAACGTTTTTTTGAACTAAGGCTTAATTAAGCTAATTAGATTCATTGAGGCATAATAAGTTGTTTTAAGGCATAATTCGTTGTACCCAAGCATAATTAGTAGTACCAAAGTATATTTATTGGCATAATTAGTTGTACCAAAACATATTTATTGGAAGCAAAGCTTACTGCCAAAAATTAGGTGTAACAAAGTTGTAATTGTTAGTACCAAAGCATAATTAGTTGTACTAAAGCATGCTTGTTTATGCCAAAGCATTATTACTTGCACTAACGCATAAACATTAGTCCCAAATCATAATAAGTTGTTCCAAATCATAATTATTTGTCCCGTATCATACCTAATTAGTGCTACCAAAGTATAATTAGTTGGACCAAATCATAATTAGTTTTACCAAACCATAATTAGTTGTACCAAAGCATAATTATTAGTACCAAACCATAATTAGTTGTATCAAATCAAAGTCAACCCTATGAAAACAAAGTAGGGAGTCACGAGTTTTCCCCACGAAGAATGTTAATGTGGCTCAGTGCCAATCTGCTAATGATTCTCGTTACATACACTGCTCGCTTTTTACAACATTGCGCTACGCCTCCCATAGTAGTTCTAGGAAAACTGGGACATCTCAACTTACTTAGAACGAATATAAAGTTGTTCGTATATTAGGTCTCCCAGGCTGAGATGTATAGACTATAGAGCGTACTTTGACGTATTTCAAACTTAAGTTTAAGTTTTATTACAACGTTACTTTGGCTCAGCCTAAGCTTAAGCTTAAGTGTATTTTGAGTGCGTAGTTTTGGTTACAAATTTTATACTAATAACCACACAAAAGTTGTTGTCCATACTGCACAAACTAAAGCAAACTCTGAGATATGTCTAAGCGGTTTATATTCATTCTCACGAAATAATTATGAGAAGTCTTAGAAGAATATGTGGTTTTCTGTTTAGATATACAATAAGGCGAGGGCTCAAGCTTTTGTGTTTTGACTTGAAAGCCGTATAAGGTAGAGGTACTTCCAATAAGTAGCTTGCTGCTAAAGGATATTATGATAGGACGTTTTCGAGACTGTAGTAGCAGAAAAATATGACGTGCACATGTGATGGCGTAACATACAGGCAGACATAGTTACTTCCGCATTAAAAAGTAGCTTATGTCCGTTCTCAGGCTCTAGTCTAGACAATATCTGTACTAAATTTCATTTAAATCGGTTCAGTAGTACGCATTATTGAGGAACATACATACATCGTTAGATTCGAATTTATAATTAAGTAAGGATTAATAAGTACTGTAATATTTGGTATTAGACCGCGATTGCACAATAAAACAAGGATTAACAAGGCTGACACTCCATTTACTCAGAA
>DWPQ01000749.1:0-14635 GCA_018251795.1 Perichares adela | reverse complement strand
CCTATCCTAATGCCTATTATGCTTTAAAAATATATATATGCAAGTCGACTTATCAACTTATTCACGCCTGGTACGCAAATATACATGTATATTTTATTTATTTAACGTTCTTTGCATGTACAAAAGGCTGACTTAATGCTTAAAGCAACCAGTCAACTTCTAGGCGGTGGATAAACGCCGAAAGATGGTCGCAGCAGCATCATATTACAATATGTAATACATACTTTATAATTATATACAAATATATGCATATAAAATACATAAATAAGTATATTTTGATAACTAGTTGTTCCCGCGCTCTACCAGCCTGGAAATCAGAGTGTCGCGAAGGTTTTTCCGCGTAAGTCTCGCGGGAATTTTTAGATAAAAAGTAGCCTAAGTTAGTAAGGAGTAACTTAGGCTACTTTTTATCTATGTAATAAGGATTACATCAGCTACCTTCCAGTGAAAGTCCGGCTAAAATCGTTCCTGCCGTTCTAGATATTACCCCGAACAAACACAGACAGACAAAAATTGGAACCGCTACAGACGCAAATATCAGATTTACGTATAACAAAAAGTCCTAACCAGATTTAGTTCAACTAGCGAATCAAATATGAGTAGAAGAAAAGCAAATATTTTCCGTTTAATTTTATTCAGATCTGGCAAGAACTAAAGTCTCAGAGAGCTAAGTCGTTTGTCACTGCCCCGAGCGGGATTTTCACGAGACGTAGCAAAAACCAGCGAACGGAGATACATTTCCCGATTCCCAAGCCTGACGGTTTACTCTGACGGTTTGTTTATTGATGATTTTATCCTCTCATCCATCATAAAACTAACAATACATTCGTAAAGTCGTGGCTATCTGTCGTTGCGTTGACAGAGACATTAAGTAATAAATTATTTATCTAGCCACATATCGTTTAGTTAACCGTTAATCGAACATGTCTTACATAAGAATTTGGGTCTTCTAAAATAACTGAATCTCAACAGACGATCGGTACATGCCCCATTCATAAATATTTGAGACTTCTGATCAAATGCCGATTACGTTCGTTCGCTACATGTCCCATTCATAAGTATTTGAGTCTTCTGAACGAATGCCAATTACATTCGATCGGTAAGTGCCTAATTCATAAGAATTTGGGTCTTCTAAACGAATGTAATTTTAACAGCGCCGAGTACATACGACTCGTACATGCCTAATTCATATGAATTTGAGTCTTCTGAAGTAATGTAATTTTAACAGCACCGAGTACATACGATTCGTACATGCCTAATTCATAAGAATTTGAGTCTTCTGAACGAATGTAATCTTAACAGTGCCAAGTACACACGATTGGCACAAACCCCATATACCAGAATTTGAGTCTTCTGAACGAAAGTAATTGTTTTATACTCATAGCAGTTTACAAAGCGAATATAGGCAATGTAATAATAGAGTTATACACATTAGCAACTTTTGCAATGAATACCACCGTTCATTTTATGGTACGACAAAGATTAATGTTACAGAAGAGCTAAAGTAATTGTATCCTGAAATTGGTTTCAACAACAATGGTCTTAGAATACTAAGAGTTTATGATTTTCATAAAACATATTTTTGTCATCCATTCATCTCTCTTCACCTCACCCATCACTCGTCATCTATCAATCCTTTAATTAATCTACGTTACAGCATCTTTAGATTGGACACATATTATGGCCGCTGTACATACAGCAAGCTACAAGGTTAACAAAGCAAGATAAAAATCCTACACTACGTTAAAAAAAAACATTCCTTCGGTAATACCATGTGCACTTGATGGGTACGTACAATGGTGTTAATTCAAGCAGTGTCACTACAAAGCTCTTCGTAAACCAATTTAGAAAATAATGTCAGATGAATTCTGAAAATTATACAGGCGATCTAGTCGCTAAAATCGATCTCTTCTAGAACCTAGGGTAGAACTGTTCAGTGGACATGTCAAGGGTAGATGTGTAACAGAGGTTTTAAATTTGATATAGTCGTTGATTTACAATGATCATTATAACCTATAATTGTCCCACTGCTAAGCTATGGTATCCTCTCACACTGAGAGGGTTTAAAGCCATTGTCCATCACGCTGGACAAGTAAGCGTCGACAGACTTCACACACCTTCGAGATTATGGAGAACTCTCCGTTGTGCAGCTTTCCTCGCGATGTTATCCTTCACCGAAAAGCAAGTGACAATTAATTTCTAATATACACATAACTTAGAAAATTATTGGTACGAACGGGATCGATCGCACGTCCTTCAGTTACGGCGACCAACGTTCAAACCTCTGCTTTACATGTACTATGGTATTAATTAAAATAATGTTACTACATAAAGTGACAACAAAATAGGTGACGCTCGCATGGCTTGTATCAAAAACGTGTCTCCTCTGGATGTTTTGAATCTATGACAACTGTCCGGCAAACTATCACCGGTTCGTTACGAGACGGTTAATATTTCGTCGCAGTAAATACATTATGCGACACGATGGTCACTACCGAAGTTGTTGCTAAATTGTCGAAGTTGACAACCCTTGGGATCGGAACGTAGGGCTGCATTTCAATACTTGTTACTTGTTCCGATGCATTAAATATAAAAGTTTTATTTAAAAGTTGACTTCGGAAACTTCGTTTTGGCATGTAATTGTATTAAGAGTTGGGGGTTGGCGATAGAAGAATGAGAATTAAGGGATATATTTATTTTGAATGCTACAACATAGAAAACATATATTAAGAGATTTGCATTTCATACAAACCTTCTGACAATCATAAACGACAAACAATAAAAAAATATCTTTGGTAAAGTGTTTGGAAGTTATGCGCGTACAAAGATTTCGGTGATTCATTTTTATTTATATAGATAGATAATTAGAATTCGTTTTTATTACTAGAGAACTCATGAGAGACTATCTCTTATGATAAGAGAACGTCTTAGGTCCACAATCGATTGTCGGTTTTGCCGACTAATTTCGGTCCATTCAAAATCATTAGTTCATAGAGATATCACTGATACACTTATGTGCGTAAATTTTTACGTCTACTACCGTTTCGGAAAGATGCTTTAACATGGATGAGAAGAAATGGCGAAAGAAGCTCATCATCACATCTTTTAATCTTTCATTCATTCAGAGAACCTTTTATCGAAACATAAGTATTTGCCAGTGAATCAACACACATTAGCGTTTTATTTAAACTTAACTTTTTTCTCATGATCGGTTGAATTTTTTTATAGTAATATCCGATTACCGACCCTTTGGGGCCACTTGACGACAAGCGGTCACCAACGAACATAGACGTAGATGAAACAATCTCGCAAAACAGTTCACAGACAAACTTATTCATCTGAATGAGTTAAATAAAAGTAAAATACTGTCATATTTGCAGAGATTTTCTCCTCTCTATAACCCAATAGCACGAATCAATTGAATCCAATAAAACTAATTAAAAACAGACAAGATTTAATTGTATTGGCAGTCGGCTGGATTCGTATTAATTTATTAAAATACACGCAACATAATTACAAAGGCGATGTTTAATTAAATCACACAATAAGTAATTAAATGGAGTCGACACCAGTTGACAGCCCTTGTTATATTAAATAGGGTTGTACATCGCATACAATCTAATGCAATACATTATATATAACGCTACGCATGTTATCGTAAGGTTGTTGTAAGTCAGAAATTAAGCAGGTATGGGCGCATATTATTAAATGATATGTATGCATTAGTGATATATGCAACGCTCGAATATGTATAATAATGTACATAATAATATGGTATTTAAATTTAAAAATATACAATATATAAACAACTAGCTGAGTTCGTCGATTGGTTATTGGAACGCCTATTATTCCTCATATAACAAGTCACCTATCGTTGTATCTAATCGTTTTTCTATGTAAATTATTTGTAACTATTACCCATTTTCCCAAAGCATTTTTCCGCAGTAAAAAGTACACTATGTTTATCTGAGATAATGTCGACTTCTAATGGTAAAATATTTTTTTAAATCGGTCCAGTAGTTTCTAGTTTCGGAGCCTATTCAATACATACAAACAAACAAAGAAACAATCAAATCTTTCTATTTTATAATATTAGTATATACAAGTAAAAACACATGACCATATCTATCACATAAATGTTTACTGCAGCGGGTATCGATCCCTGCACCTCCTGTTACACAGGCAAAGACACCAACAACTGAGCTATATCATCTGTATAAACTGATATAAAAATATTATTTGTTGCAATAGAAACAGAATAGGGTTGTCACAAAGCAATTTTAATTACATTTCAGCCTACCCTATCTCGTCTGTAAAACAATGGTTTCGAAATTCTATATTGATTGCGTGTTAGTTTTCAAAGAGGGCTTTGGAGCTGAAATATTTTGAATTAACCGAGTCGAATATTGGCATACAAATATATCGTTAGTACCTATTACATACTAAAATGTGTATATTCCACGATTAGTACCCGGTGTTCCATTTTCGTAATTAAATTACACTAAATCCTTGCTTACCGCAATACTGACGGATGACAGGTATTTTTAATCTGTCCAGCACGCCTGTCAATTTTGACGTGTGTCAATTAGCGATTTCGTATAAGTCCGAAATGTAGAACTATAACGAAATGTAGAAATATTAGGTAAATTTGAAAGGTGCCAAATGGCACGATCGGCCGAGTTTTTTTCGTGCGAGATGACGAATAATCCGCCTTTATCTGTCAAATAGCATGAAGTGTCAAATAACTATGCGAAACTTTATCGGCGACCTATGAAACTGGTCTTAGGATTCAATACCGAACGGGACAATTGCGTAACAGTCATTACAAACCAGATTCATATTGCTTTTGATAAAAAAAATATCAGAATATTCTTTTTTCAAAACCAATACAAAGTACTTTTAGATAATGGATTCAAACATCTTCCAATTTTTTTTTTATATATTTTTTTTCGTACCCATTAAACAGTTATGAATCGATACCAAGGCAGCGTTGGTGATTATAACGAGACCAGTGAACCTTGCCCCCCCTTTTTTTATACCACCAGTACCTGAAGTAATACTCAGAGGCAATGCGGCAACCGACGTCTTCTAGGTCTACTCAGTCTTCTACTGGGAGGGTGGCAACAAACAAGTAAAACAACAGCTAAAAAAATGTTCTTGCTTCGAAAACATGTTAAAAATGTCAAATTAAAGTCAAAATTTAATAATTTTACAAATCTTACGTCATTTACAAATTATGATATTTGAGTATGTTTAAATATTACAACTTATATTTGGTTGATTAGCAAATAAAAATATACTTTACAATTTATATTAATGCACGATTGACTAATATTTATGATCAATATAATTATATTTTTCAATTGAAATCATGAATTTGAGTATAAATCAGTAATAACTGGCATTTCTCGAAACAAGAAACTGGCAACATATACACATCAACGTTGAAAACAAAAAAAGTGCATTATTTGCGAGTACGTGCTGTATGAAAAAAAAAAGTAATTTCAAAATTTTTGCATGCATTTCCGATTTCTTATAAAACAGTTAACAAAAAACTATGGTCACTATTAATTAGCTATGCATAATAACTAAGAAAAAAAAATCAAAACGAACATACACATGCAGAAGTTTTGACAGAAATACACGAAAAAAATAAAAGCAAAATTAACGACGGTGAATAAAACACAGGACGACACGATGTGACACCGATGCGTCGATCAAACCCCATATGGTAATCTGAGTTTAACGCGACCATCCAAACTATCAACTCGATTTACAATGACTAAACTCACGATGAGTTCTCTAAAAATGAGTTTCACCCAGCATGAGAACTCTAAAAATGAGTTTCACCCAGCATGAGTACTCTAAAAATGAGTTTCACCCAGCATGAGTACTCTAAAAATTTGTTTTCCCAAAGTGAGCTCACATTGTTATCGGATGATCGTTCGCTGGACGCGGCGTGATAAAAGTCTCACAGTTACCAAATGAGATTAGACCGCAGCCGGTTTTAAAGCTTCTTCATTCTGTTGACAAGCTTGGAGTTTCTTCATATTTATTATACTATTAATTCATGCTAATACGCATGTTTAAAATTTTCTATCTTAAAAAAATACGCTTTTAATTTATTTATGTTATAAAGACACAATTATTAATTACCTTGTCTGTATTAATATTAAAAAAATCTTTGAAATTAAATTTTAAATATTTTTGGTATATATTAACGTAACTTAACGCGTTGCAAATACATCAAGACACACGTCAAAAGCTACGAAACGAAACAGATACAAAAATTTGCAAACGACAATGACTACAAAAGCGAGTTACCAACTTACGTGTGTCAAAGGATATACTACATGTTGACGACACGGGATACTGCTGCATACCAACTAGTAGCCTGGGCGTCTAAACCCCAGAATTACCAGCTGATATTTAGCAATATGCCGCAACTCGACTGCGAGACTTGAAACTTCCGAATCAAACACTTGATTTTGAAAAACACAACTTACTACGCACAAATTACTGTAACGTCTATTATGAACAATTTGAAGAAAAATAAAATAAAGGTACGCTTGCAATAGTTTTAGACACCTGTTTCAGTAACAATCAAAATGATATGAGCGATGAACTTACTAAAATTGCTTTTGGAGGAATTGTAAGTACTAAAGAATCGGAAACGGTATGGCAAGGAATCTTTATGAAGATAAATAAGCAAATTTTCTATAAATGCTTTGTAATAGAGTAATTTTTCCAACAATCATACACGCTTGTCGTGTAAACGATCATAAGGTAAAAATCAAGCATAAGTAACTTTTAATAGTAAATAAATGCGTGAATTTCACAATTGGTTAAATATTTGTTCAATGATTTAATCAATATACACTTAATTTAAACAGAATGTGAGATTTCGATTCTAAAGGAGCGATTGAAACATCAAATTCCAATAACAAAAAAAAAATCGAATTATGAAAAGTCGATAATCGCTTTTTAAGTTGTTGGTGAAACAAGTACCTCAACTACATGTTGCTTATTTATTATTTTTAATTACATAATATACAATATTTATTAACTAAAATATCATAACACTACCACACGATAAAATTCAATAAATCATTACAAGCATCCAAGAAATTCAAAGGCGTAATGATTGTGTCGTCCTACCTTGCTCCTTTAAATCGTTGATTTGTGCCGTTTTGGTTTCAACCTGATCACCAAGCCTGGTCGCAGCTTTGAGACCAGCTATGGACTCTTCTAACTTTGCGTTGAGCCTAGCTATTTCATGTCGGAGATTATCATTTTCTAGCTTTATGGCCTCCATTTTGTTTCTTATCTTTTCTGTTGCATTGTAGACTTCTCGGTCTTTGTCTGTAAGATTATATGTTTTTATTGTTATAAAATCACTTTCTTTAGTTACTGTATCAATATTTGGTATTCGAAGCATTCAATTCAAATAACTTAAGATTATTTATTATCCCTTAAACCATAGACTTCTCACACTGATGAGCTCGGGTCCCCTTTCATAATGAGACTTGTAGAGCATAGTCACTACATTGGCCATGTGCGGATTGGCATATTTCACAAGACTATGAGAACATTTTGGAGACCTCACATACACAGGTTATCCCACGTTGTTCTGGAGCACAGTCCACAATATCGGCCAGGTGCAGATTGGTATTTTTCCCACGACTTTTAGACATAATGGAGAACTTACAAGTACGCAGATTTCCTTGCGAACTTTCGAAACGCATCTGTGACAACTTTAATGTCGCAGATGTTCATTGGCGGCGGTGACCGTTTACCAGATTTTTTTAGGTCTGTTCGTTTGTCGCGTATTGACAAAAGATATCTTAAAACTGTATAAAAGAAAACGAACCCAATTGGAACTGTTCAAGCACTACTTGAAGGTTAGTCAATGCCGCTTCGCTTCTGCTTCTTGAATCTTCTGCTTCGCCCAGCCGCGCTTGAACCTCCTCGCGTTGCTTTTCTAATAGCTTGATTTGATTACGTAGGGTTTCCACTTCTTGGTTCGCTCGGATGCTGGAGTACAGATAAAAAATAAAATCGTGTTAAATGAGCAGGGTCATAATGTGAGTAACTATTTAATGTTGTACAATGTTAATTGAACAGTAAGAAGACCAAAATCACACACCTGTTGCTAGTATAAACAGTGCTTGTCTGCTTAGCTCTCTCCTCGACCTGGTGCAGTCTCACTTGACATTCGCTCAACTTCTGTTCTGACGTCATCAACTCTTGCGTGTAACTCTCCTCCATCTCCACTAAGTGATGACGCAGGCGCTCCAGCTCTTTTGATGAATTCTGCTCCTGTTCTGACAACTGTAATTGGAAAGTTTTGTTTTTTACAGACCATAGTTATCGATTGATTTAGGGATGTGCTGTTACGGGCGCTATGCACATCGTTTTGCTACCTTCAAATGAGTATCATATGGGTAGTTGCTGACAGATACGTACTATGAAAGATTCCATCCCTTCGTATGGAGTTAGGATTTTTAATAATAATAAATTGTCTTTTTCATGTTAATCTAACTATATTGTCACTTCGACCCGCAGTCATCCGTTACCTTACAAATTAAAAGTCCAAGTCTAAGTCGAAAGTAAGAGACTGTACCCAACTTTGAGCCTTAGGCAACTTTACGTGATTGTAGTGCCCCCTTTTGAACGATATACAAAGATTGTTCAGTAATGTACGTTTTATTTTACTTTAATATTTCCTCTTTACTTTTTCTGTAAGCTAATAATAATACGCAGCGCCTTTTGCTTACTTCTTGACTGCCAATCCGTGGGTGCCTTTGTTGGTACGGAAAGCCATGAACGGCGGCGAACAGAGCCCGTAGACAAAAATCCTAGCTGTAACCGTTCACGCTCACGCCATTTTAAAAATGTATAGAAATGACAGTCCCTGCGAAAAGGTTTTTGGCGTTACAGCACATCATCTTTCCGCATGGACTGTCATTACCATACATTTCTTAAATGGCGTGCGCGTGAACGGTTACCGCTAAGATTTTTGTATAGGGGGTCAGGTTAGCAGTCTACTTGTTTGTCAGCTATTGATATATAAATTGAATAGCATACGCGTGAAAAAAAAAGAATAAATCAATAACAAGATATTTACCTGTGCATTTTCTGCTGTCAATTTTTTAACCATCTCTAGCTGTGCTGCTAAATTTTTATCCAAGTCTTCACACTTATTCGTCAAAGTCTGTAACTCAATTTTCAAATTGTCATACTGACTCATATTTGAGTTTAAAGACATTATATTTTCATCTTTTTCTTTTAAAGCAATACTGAGTTTCTCACATTTAGTGCAATTTAAAGAGTTTTGTGCAGCGGCTTCCTTCTCAGCTATAACTTTTTTGAACTCGTTAGTCTGTTCCATAAGAACATGATTTAACCTCTGAATTTCATTATGATATTGAATACTTTCGTTGTGTTTTAACGTTATTAGACTAATAAGGTCATTCTTTTCTACCATGGCATTATCTAACATTTTTTTGTACTCTACACAAGTATTTTCAATTGATTCTAACTTTGATTTTACAGTTAATATTTCTGCGTCTTTAGCTTTGAGCGTTTCTTCTATTGGTTCAAGAATTGGCGAAGTTTTATTTTCGCTTAAATTTATACATTCAGGATGATTGGTTGTACTGTTCACAGAATCAGGTTCGTCAAATGTTTTGGTCATCTTTGTTACTGACGCATTAAGAACTTGAATTTCTTCAGTCTTATTATCAATAGTTTTCTTATATTCAAAACAAAGTCTTTCTAGCTCATCTAAACGATTATTTAATCTTGATATTTCTGCATTCTTAGAATTCAGTTCGTCACTCAACTGATATATTTGTTTACTTATTTCTTCTTTCTCTATTTGAAGTCTGTTCAATTCCTCCTGACTTTTATTTGTGGTGTAACTACTGCTACGTAATTGTTCCGTAACTTCCTCTAGTGAGAGTTTAAGATGACCAAGTTCCTCAGTTTTTATACTTACTGTATTTTCTAGATCTTTAGTATATTGATTTAAGTTAATTATTTTCATATTATCGTCATTAACTGTCTTATTCAGAAAATCGATGAGTGTGTCTTTTTCATTTAAATCAGCAATTAGTTTTTCAAAGTCTTCTTGTAACGTCAAAATTTTAGCGTCTGTAGTTATAAGCTCAGCTTTAAGGCGCATTTCGGATTCACTTAGTTTCTCATTTTCAGCTTTAAGCTGTGGAATTTCAACACTAAGAGTATCAAGTTGATTTAATCTTTCTTTCAGATTTTCGATAGTTTGTTGCAGGGCAGGTATATGTTCTGATTCTGCAATATTTTTTTGATTAGTAATAGATTTATTCTCATTTATTAATTCATGCTCTCTTAGTCTTAAAACTTCAATTTCTTTTGTAAGCATTTCAACATTACGAGACAAATTAGTATTTTCTTTGTAACTGTGGTCTAATTTTTCTGCAATTTTGTTCTTTTCTGTTACAATTTTGCCTAAATCTGTCTTAGAAAGTGTTTCAGATTCGATTTGCTCCGTTTTCTTTTCTAGTAAGAGTTTACTTGACTCCAATTCTTGTTTATTTTTTTCTGCTTCCTGCAATCTATTCTCCAATTCTTTTATTTTCTGCTCTAAAACTTCTTTTGACAATTCTAATTCTTTGTAGGAATTAATCTTCGATTCTAATGTAGTTTTTAGGTCGTCTACTTCTTTTGTTAATAATACTTTATCGTTTTCCAATATATGTACGTCAATTGATAATTGCTCATTTTTGGAGTTTGCTAAACTTAAACGTTTTTTCAACTCATCTATTTCAACCAATGTATGGTCAGAGTGTTTAATGTTCGTGTTATTTTCTAACTCTTCAACAGCCTTTGTTTGCATTTTACACATTTCTAATTCATTCAGCATTGTTGTATATTTTTTCTTCAAGTCATTCAAAGTTTCCTGTAACATTTTTTTCTCCTTATTTACCTCAAGCAAATCTTTTTCTATCATTTTTATTTTTGATTCAAATGTTTTATTCATCATATTACTATCAGCTAAATCTGTTTCTAGTTTAGCAATATTATCCTCGTGGGTTTCTATAATTGGTTCTAATTTAGATGTATTCTTTAAGGCGGCTATTTCGGATATGAGGAAATCGTTATTTTTCTTCATTTCATCCAATTCTCTTTCGTAATGTTGAAGATCAGTGGTAAGATAATCGTTTTCAGTTGTTAAATCTTCAATCTGTGTTTGTAAATGACTGATATTGAGAGATTTTTCTGATAGTTTATGGTCTAAAATATCAATTTCCTTTTTGAATGAATTTAATGTTTTAAATACACCCTCTAATTTGTGCAATGCTACGTTATCAGTTGATGATGGAATTTCACCAACGTAATCCACGGGTAGATCAAAGTTGACATATTTATTGTATAATTGCATTATTCGATCTGATTTCACGATTCTATTATCATTGTTATCATTACTATCAGATTCACGTTGTGATAACTTATGCCTTAACTCATTAATATCTCTCTTCAAAGTTTCTATGACACTTTTCGCGTTGTCATCTATATTAATTTCGTCTAGGTGTACTAGATTTGAGTTTTTTCTATCTTTCAAAACATTGAGTTCCTTTGACAGTTCTTCATATTTAATTTTTGGCACCATATCTGATATTTCAGTACGCTTTGACGCTATTTCCACATCATGCTCTAATTTTGTTACTTGTTCCTGTAAATTAAATACTTCCTCATGTAACGCTTGATTTTCCTCTTGGAATTTCTCTGCATTTTCTCTTAGTATTCCATGTATCCTTTCTAAGTTCTGGTATTTATGGGAAAGTGTATCATAATCCGTGTTTTTTGCCTTTAGTTGTTCTATTTCCCTATCTCTCTCACCAATTTTTGTTAATAACACATCAACTTCAGTTCCGTATTCATCATTAGCGCCTTTTAATTGTTGATAATCTTGTTTTAAGACTTCAAAATTTTTATGTAATTCATTTTTTAGCGTAAGCAACTTATCCATGGCTATTTGATGTTGATTATCTAGATCCTCTAGGTTATTTGTCAAATTTTTGTTTTCTTCTCGTAGCCTGTTTAATTCTACATCTGTTTCTGACCTGAAATCTACAACATCTGTATCTTTTACGGCGGAAAGTTCATCTTGTAATTTTCGTATTTGAATTTTATACTGATTTTCAGTGTCTTCATCAAGAGCTTTCGAAGTTTGCGGGGGTGGATCCCAATACCAACTTGATTCTTCTTCTCGTACGCCATTTTTACCGGAGAGCCTCTGTAAAGATGAAAAGTTTTTTGTTAAAATTAAATTTAAATGATCTAGCTGTGTAGGTTTATAAGTATAGAACATCATTATAAATAATTAAAATTAAAGATTAAAAACAGCAAATTATGTTTTAACATAAATGATTATAAAAATACATTAACTTGCGCAAACGATAATTGCAAAATTGTCGCCATGTTGATGTACAGGTTAAAGACAGACCTTACTTAAATTTATTGTTTTAATGGGCTGATAAAGTCAATTATGTACTCGCTGATAACTGAAGAGGCTTGTCAACGTAACGCAACAGTGGAGCTATATTGCCGACCGCATGTAATCGGACTATTATAGGTACAGTTCCATACAAAAGTGATGCAAAATAATATCCTATAATTTTAAGTAAAAGCTACGATTTATCTTTTGGTGACTATTACCGTCATAATAAAAGAAAATGCAAACCTATTAATATCAGGAGTATCAAGTTCTGAACACGGACGAAAATGACATTTAATGATTAGGTTCGATTAGCCTACTTTACTCATGTTTAGAGTACAACATGAGTACCGATTGTTGTATAATATTTTATGTACATAAACGATGTGTTAATTCTGTTCTAAAATTATTATAGACTAAGATCAAATATATTGTAAGACAAGATGTAGGAGTCTCATTAACATATTTAAATAAGAAGCAAGTACACATTTGTAAAGTAGCAGGAAAAGGAACAAAAAGGTGAATTCACATTGAAGAGCTATAGCGCCAGCAAAAAGCGATCTTATCGCATAAGCGAACAACAAAACTTTTGAGTAGAAGCAAACACAACGCCGGGGTGCTCAACTCAAAATACTTTACACAACGCGAGGATATAACTCGAAAAATGAAAACCTCGTTTCGAAACGTTGACTTTCCAAATGATAATGCGCTAGTTGTAAACGTTGAAACAACTAATGTGTTACGAGTACGAGTGCGAGCGCGACCGTCTGTTCAAACACGATACGTTATCGGCCCGGTTTATGGTTCACCGGCTGAGTCACAGCGACATGTGTAAGTAATACGTTCGCTTTGGATGACAATAGTAACGTACGGTGCAGCGAATTGTGTTTCAACAAATTTCTATTGCTGTAACACCGGCTACTTATATGGACGGAATTTCAAAAAATGTTTACTTTGCAAACCGTACCACGGCCACCCTGAAATCTGCTGCGTATTTAGTGCGATCTGAACGTGAAAGTCTATGCTATACTAGCGTGATTGCTAACACGTCTAGGTTGTGGAAGGCATAGTTGATATTCAACATTGTGGCTTGACATTAAAACTCAACGTATTGGAGTAACAATACATTATAAATGCTGTATAGAAATAGTAATATAATAATAAATATAATATATACTCGGAAATTACATTGCATGTGTAGTTATTACTTTTGTTTGAAAAATAGCTTAAGAAGCGCATTGTTACATTAGACGAAGGTTCAGATAGAGGAAAAACGGTTAAATTGAAAATCAGAAACAGAGGGCGGCAGAAAGCCCAGATACGAGAAATCCAAAGATTTCGGTATAATACTGAAACAAGAATTAAGCAAAACAATTTAAATTACTAATGTTAATGTTTTTATGTAAACATAAAATCCAATTTTTGATACCGTGTTCTCCGTCTTGTAACTTTCATTCGGCTTAAGATGTTTAAACTGATAAAAAAGACTACCAGGTTAAACATACATCTTGAGCTGATTGTAAATTAACTTTTAAAGTTACGAATATTATATAATGAACGTGTTAAAGACATAAAATCGTCGTAGCACTGATTAATGAAGGAAGCTAGAACTGACAAACTAGGATTTACCGTAGCTCATTAACTCAACGGGTAGTAGAACAATAAACTAGCGATTGTTATCAGTGATGCGGTCTACCTACACCATTTAATCTATCGATTTGAATTTACTAATAATTTCGCATAATCATCGTTTTGTTCTAATTCATAAAGTTTAAAACAATTTAACTGAGTTTCTTTAGATCTTTTAATTACATACTTGTGTGTGTTTTCAGATTCTTCCAGTTACTGTAATTAAACTTTGAATTTGTTTATTTGCTGTTTTTGTGCAATCGTCCACTTCATTAACATACACATAACAATGTGCACCTTAACATTTCTTGTATCTATTTTTTCCTCTCAAACATTATTTGATACACGATGCTACTTAGCGATAAGACTGTGTTATGAATACATAACACAATAATGTATTTCTAAAATTTTATAGTTGAAGTCATTTTATGCACCAGAAGAGTTATTTATCAAATCAAATCAAATCAAAAATCTATTTATTGCCAGCTAAACACACAAAATATACATATATTAAACTTAATCTAA
>DWPQ01000748.1:0-14646 GCA_018251795.1 Perichares adela | reverse complement strand
AGTGCGTTATTTTTGACAAAATTGCAATGGGTTAAAAGGTGGTTATAAAAAAAATACAGATAAAAATACAGAACCTTAAAAAAATCTGCCAACCTATTACCTATGTTACCCAGATGGGCACTGGTCTTCTCTCACAATGTGTAAAGGCTCTAGTCCAACAGCCTAACCCAAAAAAGTGATAATAATTTCTAATCGAATAAGGTAGAACAAAAAAATTTATCGACTTCTACTTCAGTTACAAAGGGGATGCAAATTATTAAATAAATTACTTTATTAAACACAGTACCTCTGTTACATTTTAAGCTATTTGTATTCAAAGTGAAGATACAAAATTAAAAGTACATTGCTTTTTAGGTATGCAGGGCATGCTGTTTGGAAAAGGACTTTAAGCAATTCCCTTATAGCGACCAGACTATAGTGGGGGAGAGAGGGGTGTCGCTCTCCGGGGGTCAGCGCGCCAGAATCAATTTGGCTCGAGCAGTATACAGAGAAGTAATTGATTTTTTATTTGTTTGGTAACTCAAATTGTTACGAAAATATCTTTTTCGGGAATGTAATTAAGCGAACATTTTTATTGGGTACAAGGAGCGTGACGTATTTAGGTATAGTATTATTTTAAATATGAATAGCTGGCGGGCGACCTCATGATAAGTGGGAACGCCCATGAACGTCCGACTAATGTATCACTGAAGCATTGTTTGCCAAGAAGGAAACGGACGGATCAGCTCATTTTGGGCTCATAACACAGCAACCGAAATACGTGAAACGGTTTTGCTATTCATTCTAGTAGAGAGATGATAAGCCATATAAGAAAACCAGGTAGTTAAAAGAAAACCATCAATATGGCGGTAGTTACTACTTACTACTTACCATCTGCTTGTGTCGACTTAAAAACATAAACTTTTACTTCGGTTGGAACTTGAATCTGACATATTTCGCAGGCAAGGATACCACAATGTGAGCTATTTTAGATGGTACCGCGGGCAGTTGAAATGTCTCTTTATGTCAATAGTCGAAACGAGCAGACAGGCCATTTAACAGTGACTGCCGCCCATAAACTTCTGCGATACCATATCCATTTCCTATGCGTTGACAGCCAAGAAGTAAGCGAAACCCTGCTTCGTCAAATTTATAAAGGGTTTAATTATTTTTTGATGGCAGGCCGACATCTATCTTCTCGACGATCCACTTTCGGCGGTAGACGCTAACGTCGGCCGTGATTTGTTCGAGGGATGCCTCAACGGGTATTTACGAGGTCGCACGCGGATCCTTGTCACACATCAGATACACTTTTTAAAGGCAGCCGATGTTATCGTCGTATTGGATGAGGTAAGACCTTTTTAAATTAGGATAATGTAGTCTTAACACGTCCGTTGGGTAGGGGGTCCGGTTGGGCATGTTCGGCATCATGTGTGTAATCCAGACAAAGTAGAATACTAAGGCAACAAAAACACTTAGCACAGATGACATGGCTTATGTTAATCACTACTCAAGATGTCATCCAATTTCAGTGACGTTTCATTATATTGGTCAATCGACTGCAATTTGTCTGTCAGCACCATGAGAATTTAAGAAATTAATCGATTTAAACGAATTATGGGGATATATGTTGTCGACTCGAATTTTGTTTTTTTATTTAGATAAGGTTGGGGTAGAGTCTACCGTACCCCGGCACGAAATTATTAATGTAGAAATAGAAATAAAAAGCATAGCTGTCGACAGCGGTAGCTGGACTAATATAGTCCAAATAACCTCTGCTGCTAATATCAGCAGCAGAGGTTGTATGCCGAATTACATGCCATGAACTTTTCCACGTTTTTTAGTCTGGTACAATTTCACACCAAGTATGTGACCTACTTTCAGTGGCGGAAGCGGACGTTAGCCGTGTTTTTTTAGGGTTACGTTAACGGCAGCAATAAAATTTGATTAGATTGTTCTGTTGAGTTCCCGTACACCTACCGTTGGACATCAGCTAAAATGTATTATATTATTATGAAAATGGCTTTGCTAATTTGTTTTATTTTATGTCTAAATACGCGTGTAATTTGTCACTGTACTATCTGTTTTCTTTGCGTTTATAACTATGAAAATTTATATTGCTTTTATTTAACAAATCGGTCAAGCCGTTTATCAGGGGTTACTTGAAAAACACGTGTACATACGTATTATTATTATTACGATACTCATAGTTATATTTATTGACAGGGAAGAGTAAGAAACATGGGCACCTTCAACGATCTAGTGTCATCGGGTCATGAGTTTGCCGCGATGCTCGCAACATTACAAGATGGAAAGGATAAGGATACGGAGAGCATTGGATCAGGCGTAAGTTAGCGACATTGCTTGCGTATTGTATAAGTTTATAGTTATCTATACAAATAGGTAGGTATACTGCCTTCGTTAGCGACTCTCTACAGGGCAAGGGTCTCTTGTAATTGAAGAGGCCTAGTCACCACGCTGCTTCAGTGCGGATCGTTGGGGATGCTAGTTGCCAAATTAGGTGTCGGGAATTCTTATAACATCTGAAGTGAAAACGGTTTAACGATGTATTTAGCAATAACAACCACGATAGACAGCTCAATGGGCGATTTATTACACCGAGGTGCTCAATATATTTAAACACTTCACATCCATCTAACAGAAAGTGCTTGCGTTATTGTACTTGGATATTTTTTTGTCATTAGTCGATAAATGAGCAAACAGGCTACCTGATTGTAGGTGATCACTACCGCCTATAGATGTTTGTGACTAAAAGCGTCACCAACTTACAGTCGGAAGACTTCATTTTCGATATTACAACGGAAAGTTCTTAGTATTTTGATTCTAGACGGAGAACAAACCAAGTAAGGACGCCAGGCAGGTAAAACCCACTGTTAATACATATCAGACTAGGTGGCACTGATTTCATCAAACTCCTACTGGAGTAACCTGGCATCATCATCTCATCCATTGTTCGGTGGTAGAAGCAAAAAAATTACGTGCATAAGTGTATCGGTGATACCTACATGAATAAATGATTTTGAATTTGAATTTGATCATTATTTTTACGCGTATTAGACAAAGATAAATACGGATCTCTCATCTTTCTTCTTTTAGTGTTTTCAATGTGACACTACTACCATCTGACGTTGGCTTGCTCTCAAGGATAAATGAAGCTGTTTATACTTAAATATTTAAATTTCTCACCTTGCCTGTGTTCCAGTCATTGAGCAGTATACGAGCAGCGGCTTCCTGATCCGGGACTCCGCCCTTCTTAAATCTGCCCATACGCGATGCGAGGCTGGCGAAAAATTCCTATAAACATGCATTAAATAACTAAAGATTAAGATTAGATAAACTAATTAACAGTCATCGCCAAATTTCTAGTTCGCTCTGAAGTAGTCCTTCGTTCCGCTAAGCTTTATTTAGAAAATTGAATGTGACTTCCAAAAGACTGCACTAAATTGGATAAATCTTTTTGCCTTCGTTATTGTCAGGTTTGTATGAAAAAAAAATAGCAAATATTTTACCATATGGGAAAAATGGCAGTCTCAACACGAGATCTCTGAAACTTTAAGACCTTTATATAGACTTGAAATTTAGTAGTAATATTAATTTAACAATTTAGACACTGCTATGCCGTATTTAACAATTTAGACATCATTATATTACCCAAATAAGACTAAGCGAAGCTTGCGGGTGCAGTACATATAATAATATATGTTGCTGCGACGCGACTCCCGTCGGTAGTCAGAGCGAACTAGAATGGCGGGAAGTATATTATTATGGAATTAGAAAGTGTAATACATTTAAATTACGTTGGAAATATCAAAAGCAAGGAAATTCTGGAAGCACTAAAAGTATAGTTATTACCGTTGGCGTACTAAACTCGGGCACGCAGTACAACTGAACGAGCGTGTGTTTATGTGCCCGTTGGAGTATGGCCGTGGCGGGCGTCACCGGGTCTTTTAGGGCACCAACGCGTATTGCGTTTTTCAACGCAACCGAAGCGTCACTATCGGACCCGGTGTGAAACACTATGCCCGGACTGTCTAGGATCTTGATCTTTGAATCTAACTGCACTGGTTGCATTTGTCTGAAAAGAAATAATGATATTTATTTGATGATATTCATGTCAATAGTAAGAGTTTTACGGCATTTTTCTAAATACAAACTTCTTCTTCGGGGACCATCCGCTCTCGCAGTTTGGCAATCGTGTTGGCAATTTGCACCTTTCATACAGCAATTCTGAACAGTGACCAAGTGCTCACTTTGAACCGTTGGCGTAAGTTCTTTTGCCACGATATTCTTCTTCGACCTACACTTCTTTTGCCTTGGATCTTTCCTTGGATAATTAACTCTTGTAGCTCATACTTAAATACAATAATAAAATGTTTTTTTAATGCGTTAAGTTCTGCTGTACTCACTTGGTAACTCCCGGTGTACTGCCAACATTGCACGCCTTGGAACGGTTGAGGCTGTTGATAATGGAGCTCTTACCCACGTTGGGTAGTCCCACCACACCCACAGTGATGGACGTCTTCATGCCTTTATTGCGGCAATAATTACCTAGTAAGCTCATCAGTAACTCTGCGCCTACACATGCTGAACCTGTAAAGATAAGCATATCGTAAGAATTCACTGTTTCATTGAATTGAGAGGAGTGATAGCCTAGTGGTTTGAATGTGGGTCTCCCGAACAGGAGATCGTGCGTTCGGATCCGGCACGCACCACTGTTTTTCTAAAAGTTATGCGCTTATTAGAAATTAATTATCACTTGCTTCTGTGAAGGAAAACATTGCGAGGAAACCTGCACACCTGAGAGTTTTCCATAATGTTTCTCGAAGGTGTGTAAAGTCTGCCAACCCACACTTGCCCAGCGCGGTGGACTATGGCCTTAAACCCTCTCAATATGAAAGGAGACCCGAGCCCAGCAGCGGGACAGTTATAGATTGATGATCAAGAATTCACTAAAGAATGTAAGAAGTCTTAGGTATACCACATAAATACCATACAATAGTTTCTACGACTCTATAGGTTGCATATAGACATCGCTCCTATATGTATTAATTGAAGTAATGATAATTTAATCATGAACTGAGAGATATAGACCCAGATTATTGCATAGTAAGGCGTGTACTTAATTAAGTCATTAATAAATAATAATAATAAAGTTATTTGTGTATTTGGGTCTTCATTATTTCTTGCAAGTCCATTTGCCAGTTGGCAAATACCTCCTCCAACCTATTCGTTTACTTTACTACCTAATACTTTTAGAAGTAAAATATGTATATGTTTTTTCAAATATATACTCACCCCTCCACAGCACCATATTGTACATTTATTGTAGTAAAAGTAATATTACTAATGGATTACCTTTCATCTCTTTTTCCTTAACAATATGTTTCATTTTCTTTCTTCCTAAGTTATGTTGCTGGTCCTGTGTGGATGCTTTGAAGGGTACCGCCGGAGCAGACCTGCGAAGGTACTTGAGCCATGCCGTGAGGTTAGCTCGGGGAACAAGATCCGCTTTGTTCAGCACCAATACTAGCTTCTTGCCAGACTCTCGGACTGCTTCCTCCACTTGTTCACACCTGGTTCCTGGCAATCGGAAAATATATCTATATATATATTCGTACATACGAAAATGAAATGAACAAACAAAGAATCTTTAAATCAAAAGTTAAATGACTGTAATCTGCCAATGATATTTCACAACAGGCAGGGTGAGTGTATTAGGTGTGTCTAGACTTTTGTTTTAGGAAGGTTGAACTAAGAAAATCATGACATAATAGTTGCAGAATTGTCTGAAATTCAAATGAAACAATTTGATAACAAAATCAATTTGAAAACTAATACAACCAAGTGTCCAGTCATACATATACAAATAGCCACTTTGTACCAAATGCATAAGGATATAAATACCAAAATATTTTTTTTTATAATTTTTGCCCATTGGTCTGATTGTTCTGGCTAATCTCTGGAAAGGCTGGAACTACTGATAGGACTTTTACTGGAAGAGAGCTCATGTAATTAGGACTAAGGCTACTACTACTACAAACTCAGGATTTACATGGGACAACCTTTGCAACATATTGAGTCCCATGGGGGCAGAGCCATGGTCACAGCTAGTCCTAATTAATATTAAATGCCTAACAAAACATAGCTGAATATCCCTTACCTAATGGATCACGGGCATCAACAATTTCCAATATCACCTCAGCTTCTGATATCACTTTCTTAAATTCCCTGTAGTAGGTCTTGAGAGAGTTCTCTTTTTTCCTATCCTTACCAAACTCCACATCATCACTCTCATTTTCATTTCCTTTGAATACTTCATGGACTTTACCCCTCGCTTCTGCATTTGCTACCTGGAAAATTGATTACAATAGTTTAAAAAGACACCTTATCAAATCGCAGTATTGATAGCAATGAGTATAGTTATATATATAGTTATTAGTATAGTTATATAGTAGCTGCCCCGCAAACATTGTTTTGCCATATAAAAGATTTAATTGGTGTAACATTTTCTATTTATGAACTGATTGACATGAAACACTAAATTATGAGTGAAGCTTACTACAATATATATTAGTGAAAATCACATCTAAATCATATTTATAAGCAGTTTTTGAGATTGACATACACAAATGCACAGTACAAACACACTAAGATTCTAAAAATCATTGTTATATGTTATATGTTATACAATAGAATTTGGATTTTATTGTATAGTTTAAAGTCCCCAATAATTTTTTAAATTATGTCCGGCATTGCAGTTTGGCAAATGGCTAGTGAACTAACTAGTTTAAACCTTCACATTGTACAAGATCTGAATGGCAGTGGGTCAAATAGGTTATAATAGTCCAAAAAGTATGTATCTATTATTACTTTGCTGATGGAGACAATTTGTCCACTCCAGACTTCCCACCATGACCATGATCTTCAGCCACGAAGGACCGACCAGAGAGATAGATTATTACTTTACTTTAGCATAATGAATATAAATACAAGATAATTAAAGCTAACAAGATACCAACCAATGTATCCATGCCAAGGGGATTCTTTTTCTTTTCCTCTAACTTCATCTGCTTCTCCAATTTTGCTTGATTTTTCCTCTTCTGCTTCTCTTCTTCCTTATGTTTCTTAACAGCCTCTACTTCTTTAAGAATCTCTTCTTTAAAAGGACAGATATTTGGTATTTGAATAGGCTTGTTTTTCTTTGATTTTGGATTCTTTTTAGCTGTTTTTTTCACTTTTCTGTTATGTTCTCTTACTTTCTTTTCTATCTTGTAACGGAGACGTGCTGGCTGCCTTTTAGACGGTTTCTCTGAATAAGAAAGATATTTGTTATAATTTGTTAGAATAATATAAAGCATATATTATTATGGTCATTTTGATCCAAATATTTCACATTTTACCGATGAGCCAAACAAAAAAAATAATAATCTGTAACTTATATTAGTGTAAAAAATGTAGAAAAATATTTATCTCAAACCAAATCAAAATCAGATCAAATGATATTCTAACCTCAAATATCACAGTAATTTAACATATCGCATAGTAAATGAAAAATCGGAAAAAATACGAATAGCCATTAATAATATGGAATATTAACCTGTTGTGATTAAATATATACAAGAAAATAAAGTAAAACCGATAAATATACGTTTTTCGAAGTAGTTACTTACTTAGTTTGAATTTCGCCATTTTATGTAGATCTCACTTTATTGGAATAGAAATAACCACTAATATATAACCTTTTTTTATTGTAATGTTTTAGCTTAATTTATGGACAATAGAAATAATAAGTTAAATGTATCTATTCACCATGCCGCATTGTTTTATTTTGAACATTGTGATTGAAGGACGAATTGACAAAATTGACAGTGACATTGACAGACACGTGCAAACGACCATAGTTTATTTAAAATGTTCACACAGAGTGTGAAACAATATGTTTAAAGATTATATCTCAGTAATCAGTCTATATTATAAACTGCTGCTCTCCTTTCATTCACACCAAATTAGCGCTGATTATAACCATATTAATAAAGTTGAACGCCAAAAATCCTTCTTGATATTATAATTTACGTAAACAGATGGTTAATTTGTTTACATATTAGGCTATACAGAAGACATCGTATTTGTAAGGAAATAAGTTTACATCAGCGCTGTTAACATTTTCGGTAATTGATAACAGGTGGCGCAATATCTAGTAAACAAACAATTTAGGTAGATATTACTTTAATTTTATTATACTTGATTTATAAGGTCTTTTTTAGGGGTGAACGATAAATATTGTATTTATATTAACAAATAGTATCGATGTTCATAAAATATTTAAAAGTTTAACATCTATACAACTTTGTCTATTTGTAATATTAAATTAACCGCCTTTTACTAAATGCATATTATATATGTATACACGGTACATATACCAAAATAACTATATATTATTATTATTATAGCACAGTGTGAAATAAACCCGCACTTTACGCACGACTGCGTCCGTTCGCGGGTTTATATCACACAGTGCTATAAAATGATATACGATACTTGTGACCTACGTGGTCTATCATTGCACTACATTTAGCACTAACTACACTCCGTGCAATAATAGACCACTTAGGTGGCTCGTATCGTAATGTACTATTTTTACAATTTTTGTCTATTTGCCTGTTTGTCCAGGCTTGTCTCTGGAACGGTTGGGCCGATTTAGACGGGACTTTCACTGGATGATAGCTTTTGTAATAAAGACTAAGTAGAAACATAAGCTACTTTTTATTCTCTACGACACCCTGGTTTCCACGCGGGCACAGCACCGGGCACAGCTAGTCTTAACTAAAATGCATCTAGTATTAATTAATATGAAAAGTATCAAAATTAGTTCTGAAATATGTACTGAAGACACGTGAAAAAGTTATATTTCTCATTTATAATTTTATTATGAATTGGATTTGGACATCAGAACAGAACAACTCTATGTATTATGTTTCTACAAAATAATAAAAATATCGTAATGTCTACGAAACACAATATATACGTATATACTATACTATATACTATAATATGTATACTATACTACATAATGAAGACAAATATAAATTTGTAATCATGTAAATTATCAAGAATAACACTATTATAAATTAACGGAGTCAGAGATATGTTTACACCGAAACTCAAATAATTGTCTCTCCAACAGTCCGTTGGAAGCAGTTGGAAGTCAGCTGAGCAATCCAATTCTACATTCAATCTCAAACAGTAGGATTATAGCTATCCTATTTGAAGCTAGTCTTCTACTGGCTTCAACACAATAGCGGCATACTACACGACGAAGCTGAGAACGTGCTTTAATGCAAATTAGGAGAGAAATTAATGTTCAGACACTGTAGTTAATATTCTTATGACCTTACAGCCTTCCGCAATGCCTAATGATACCTGTCGAACTATAACAACTGGGAACAACAGCTAGTGTTATCACGAAACACACTGACAGAAAACAGAAATACTTTAGAAAGAAATAATTTAGTCCTGTGAAGGTAGATTGAACGCTTATTATTTGACCGATACCTATGTGTTATCGGTCCAAACACTTCTTGACTGCTTCTATTAAATCTGTCATAAAACTATTATTATCAGTAACCAAAACTAGTTTATGCAATACCACAAATAAACAGAAATATAAAAAGGGTATTTCTATATTCTTTAATAAGACAAATCCCTACACATAACTTATTGTTATTTTCCGTCATGTTCATAGGTAAACAAACATGCAGTTCATTCATCGTATACCAAAGCTTTGTTGAATGGACGGGCCATCGGCTTGTCAAGCGGCTGGCTCGCCATATGACTCGCTTTGTTCGTTCGCAGCAGCTGCATTCGTATCGCGAACGGCCGCTTTGATACCTGAACAGGTAACAGAAGCAACAGGTCATTTCTCCAGACGAGGGGAGGGCCGACACCGGCTCGAGCCGACCGCGTTCGCGTTCCCTCGCTCGAGTCGCTTCTACTCGCCGAGTATGTCGGTTACTTTATTTGCTAGTTGCGATCTGTGTTTCGTTACGACCGCACGTCGCTCCGCCGCAGTATTCCACCGAGACTTTCACGCGAGTGATTAAATTGCGCTGCTAAGTTATGTGCGCGAACGCACACTTTAATAATCTTCTGTGCGGCCGCTACTTGTGACAGAACAAATGTCTCCTAGTCTGGAAGGGATCATGTTCAACAGGAACGCAAACCTGTCAGCGCGTCGGCCGTTGCTTGCGGAACCGCAAAAGCCTGTAGTAGTCCCACCACGGGCGCCGCCTCGAGATTTAAGTTCGCAACGTCCTCTGCCCGCTCCCAGAAATTTACCGACAGATTGTTCATACGAATATCGTACAGACTATTGGAAACCATCGAACGTCGAACTCGAACGAAGACTCCAAGAAACTCGGGCACGCGAAAAGATCGGATACTTTCATGATAAAGTTACTCCTCCAGAGTTGAACTTGGACCGAAGGGAAGCGGAGCTGGTATTCAGATTCGACCCTCACGCATCAGCCGAGTACTTGTCGAGTCAGTATCGAGCTCCTACTGTGCAGTATGCTAAGCCGCCGACACCAGCGAACGGGGTAACAAATCGTCTACCAGACAGAGACGGTCCCTTTGTGTTCGGAGTGCATAGTCCTAGCCAGTTTCCCATATCGCGACGAGATGAAGACGACTACGATTATTCCGAAGTAGCAGAGGAGAACGGGCACACTGTGATACGAGACGACGTGTCAGAGGACTTGAATTGCTGTGATAAAGTGAACGATTGGACAGTCCGCGATAAAAAGAGCCGGAGGACTTTAAATCGAATGTTTCAAATAAAAGACAGACGGAAAGTGAAAGGTGGCAAAAAAGAGAAGATAAAGTGTGTGTTGGTTGGTGATGGGGCAGTGGGGAAAAGTTCTTTAATAGCAGCATATGCACAGGACACCTTCAGAGAAGAGTATCAGCCTACTGCATACGACACATTCAATGGTGAGATCACATTCAGTAACTTTTACGTAGGTTACATTTACACTTCTGTACCTACTGATACCAATTAGTACTCAAAAGTTTCCTATCCAAATATCAGTAACTTGTTAATCATACCTACATATTACCTTTAGCTTTGATTTATTATGGCTTTAAATGATATTACCCCATTTTCCTGTTTCTACGCTTTTCCCTATTACGTTATCTTTAAAACTTTATTTTATGGTCTACTCTTTCGAGTTAACGAAATACTTATGGCTGCTCCGATCTTTAACTACACAACAAAAGGATCGCAAAAGGTCTGCAAGAAATGGCTACTTAGCGATGCGATCACCTTTTGTATTGTGTACCTACCTATATATTGTTGTATTATTGTTCTTTTATGATGTACTGACAATAAATAGTTAAGTAACAAAAGTAATTTATATTTAAATTACGTACTTGTGCCTTGCTTTGCCAACATTTCTGTTTATGTAAGGCATTGTTACTGGGTGTGGACAGAGAAGCAATACTATTTTGATATTATCGTTAATTTGTCTTTACAAATGGCATCGAAATAAAATATGTACTTAGTTGATAATGCAATGTACGGTCTTATTCACTAAAAATAAACATTTGAACAAAGACGCTAAAATCCACGATAAAGAAGCGATTTATCACGAAAGTCCATGAATTTAACGCGATAATTATTTGGAGATTACTAATTGTTGGATCGATAAAAATCATTAGTAACGACTACGACACATTTATCTGTTGGCGCCATAATGATTAGGTTTAATCATTATTTTTATTATTATTTAAGTACTTGTAAGTGAAGAGACTAAATCTCAACGTTATTTTACTCCAGTACGAAGTGATTGAGCGGTTATTACCCAACACAAGTATCGGAAGTTCGAAGGCGTCCGACATAACTTACGACCCAAACGATAATTAACTTGGTCTCCGAACGCGGTCTTTAAAGATCTCGACAAAATTACTAGCGGTCACTCATCGTGCTACTGACCGCATTAACTTTTAACGCAACTTTTTTAACTTTTAACGCAGTTGCTTAACTCGGTCAATTACTTAGTTACATCAGTAACCATAAATAAATTAAATGCATAAGCTAATATAGTTTATCGGTAGCTAAAACTCATTTACATCGAACCGAACATGTATTTAAAATAATATTTTTGCCCTGATCCAGTCATATGTAGTTATTGTAAAATTTAAATATTTTTTTAAATTTTACTATTACTATATTTTAACACTACAACTACAAGAACTTTAGCTTTGAATATTATTATGTACTTTCATTTTCTTTTATACAAAATTCTATGTAGATTCCCGCGTTTTTCCACTACTTATTTATCGACATACATACAGCCTACATCAATGTTTAATTAACAAAATGCCCTTATTTATATATCTACAATAAATAGGTAATTAGTTTGCTATCTACTTCGCCGATTAGCCTTTGTAAACAAACGAAACAACTAATACTAAGTGCAATATTTGTACACTGTATATTTTTAAAAGTGAAACTTATTTTAAATACGTTAAGTTAAATTAACCTTAATAGTAACTCTTCTTCCTTCTTCCGTCGGCGCTACAACCCTTTGTAGGTCTTGGCCTCCGCCACAATATTTCTCCATCTATCTCGCTTTTCCGTCTCCTTTCTCCAGTTGGGGTATTTTCCCATTTTTCTAAGGTCTTCCGCTACACAATCGATCCATCATAGTAACAGTAACATCATAATAGTAACTACTTGTTAATTTCTCGGATATGTTAATTCAATTATGAAGTTGTTTCGGGAAATCAATTTTCTCTTACTTTGATCTACTTTTGGAAGTAATGCTACAATTTATTTTGAAATAAATATCCGTGATACATACTATTGGAAATGAGTAATAGTACTCGTAATGTTTTTTATGTTACGACTTACGGAATCACCAACATCACATGGAAGAAGTCAACGACACGCATTTAGCGTTATCTTACGTAACTTACTTACATTATCATAACCCGTAATGGTACCACTGCTAGGCTTATTTCTCCTTTCAAAAAGGGTTTGAAGCCATCACCCTGGCCAAATGTATAGTCGCAGACTACATACTTCTGGAGAACTCCTAGGTATGCAGGTTTTCAAAGTTTTCCGTTTCCAAAACAAGTGGTAATTAATTTCTAATACGCATAGGAAAATTTTGAGATTCGTACAGCATTTGAGTTCCCCGGCATGGCAGTGAACACCGACTGCAGCGCCACCTACCGCATTCATTGTGTTTTCAAACCATCCAAGATTCCATTGAAACATACACACAAGACATCCAAATCATTCCAGCCGCGACTTTACGTGACAGACGCGTACTAAAGTATTATTATACATAAGATACGCAACAAAAACTCTGGTCGTTTTCTTATTTTAAATTCCTGTTGCTTTCTCATTTCCATTTATCGGAGACGTTAACGTGTAATTATATAATAACGATTAAATTGTATCACCAGCATCACGCTTCAGACCACCCGTAGTTTTTTTTTAATCGTCGGCAAAGCACGTTTGCCTTACCTGCCTGCCATTGATTTTAAATTCAAATGTTTTTTGTAGCGTGCAGAACTTACAGATTTCCTGTCCTTACACTTAGTTATTACTGACATAAAGACATTTATCTACGCATATTACATATAATTTTAAATTTGTAAACTAATTTGAATTAGATAATTATATTTACGTTGTAATGATTATTGACAGTTATTTAAAAAACATGAACTTTAACGACGGCCCCGCGCCTTGCAAGTATAACTACAATTCCAAATTTTTGTTTTTAATCCAAGCAAATAAATGTGGTAGCTTGGTTTGAACGTCTCTTTTCACTTTAAACATAATCGTCGAATAACTCATAATGCACGGGCTAAATATTTTTGTAAATACAAAATATAAAAATATTTTTGGTAGGTAAATTTAAACAGTCAATACTTTGTGTGTGAGGCGCCATTCGTCATTGAGCGTCAAGATATTAACAAGTCAGTCGCGGACATGATAAGTTATCAACAATGAAACTGCATTCTACATCAAGTACACCGTTTGTAGTTGTGCTACGTGTTTATTATTCATTTACACAACACTTCAATTATTATTGCACCGTTTAATACAGAATCAACATTATCACAAACCATAATCCCATAGCTGCGCTCCAGCAAGGTAAGAAATCGCTACCCTAGCGATAAGACCGCCTTTTATGGTATACCGTATATGTACATGATATACATATCATGTACATATTTTGTATGTCATATTATGTTTGTCATACCTATTTCATGATGGTGTGCACAATAAAGTATATTGTATTGTATTATTGTAAGAGGGTTAAGGTAATACATCTCAAGTATGTACTGGCAGACTTTACAATACATCTTTATGAACATTATGGAGAAAATAAAAATAATATATATTGGGTCAAGGATTTATAAACTTTAGTGGTTGACCTTTATAATTCAGTTGAGTAAACATAAAAAAACAATAACATTTAAATTCCGAACACGAACTGTCATAGATTAAGTTACTTTTGTGTTAACAAAAAATGTTTTGATAAATACATTCCTATACGTAACCTGGTGAGGTCAAAGAACCTATTTAATATGGATCTTCTGACTCCGAGACCAATTAATGTATAGTATTTGAGA
>DWPQ01000747.1:0-14655 GCA_018251795.1 Perichares adela | reverse complement strand
TATTCCCCTCCAGCGTACTAGGCGTAAAATTAAAATTTTAAGTTTAGTCTAACAGATGTAAATGATCATACAATCATACAAATCTATAGAACGTACCACTTTGACTTATTTCAAACTAAAGTCTAACACTAAGACAGTTTTTGTATTTATAAACATTACTTCGACTCAGCCCAAGCATAAACTGAGTGTATCTTGAGAGCACGTTTTGGTAACATGCGACAATCTTGCGCTAATAAACGCACAAAAATAGTTGTGGATATTGTAAACCAATCAAGGTTTAAGATAAGTCTATGCGCGGTTTAATGATTTCGCGATTATTAAACCCTTAATCAAAAACGTATACATACACGAAAGCTGCCATATTAGACTATCGATATACATGTCTATGTCTCGTTGGATATTGACATTACTTAAGTGAAAACAAACACGCACCAATCAATGTCCGATGTTATCGAATATGCTTAGCATGAATAAAAGCAATGTAATGCATTAACGGTTTATTGTACTAATAACGACACACTTTACTTAACACCATTCATTATGACAGTGGCCTCATTCCGATGCTGTTTAAGTTGGTACTAAGATCGTTTATCGACAACGATGTCTTACAAGTTATGCAGCTGGTACAAAATCAGTTATTAAACGTACCAATAAATTTGGATCGCCGCACGCTGTCACTTGAAAATGATCGCTCAATATATCAAAAGTCAAAAAATTAATGCGAGAGCCAGCATGTTGCGTGCCGGAAGATACGCTTCACCGTTATATCATTAGTGTTTTTACATCAATGGTACAGGAGTGTGTCGCTCCTGGGCACCGCGGAGCCAATCAATTACATATTAGCTTAATGTGATGAAGATGGCCCGTAAGTCTGCGTCAAGCATTTGCATGGTGTGTGAAAAACGGCGAACCGTTGACGTCGCTGTCCTAACGGAGTACCAACTCGGACAATCAACTTGGGATTCTTGTTTACAGTTGGTACAGCAGGCTGGAATAAATACATCCTAATATTGCAACAATATTTTAAAGTCAATACACGGAAAAAGCAATTTTATATGAATACATTGAAATAAACCTTTCGCTGCCAAATTCAAAATCTATTCATTTTTGTTGGGACATTTAAAGTGAAAAGTTTCACTAAAATTATCATGTTCCAGAACGTATTTTCTATTCGTTGCCTAACCAATAAGGACCATTATTGTGTAGCTTTTTCAATTCTATAATTTTATTATTTCCAAAAACAAGTTTGAATCAAACTTTTAGTGTGACTTATGTCGTGTGATTTCATGTAAGAATACATTATAATTGCCGGCGCTTACAACAGTAGGCTTCGAGGGCTCAGGCGGCAAAACAATACCCGCGTGAGCGGTAGGCGGAGGCGGGTTCGTGCGCGCCGCTGGCCACTCCGCCCGCCCTCTCCGAATCGCCTTTCAAATAAATATATATTTAGACTATTTATGTTCTAACTACTATTGTTTACGACTAACGCCAACGATATACAAGTCGTCGTTAAATAGGATATCTGCTTTGTATAAACTTCCTGACAACGTTAGCTATGAGTTCAGTCTATTGGTTTTATTTGATATAACTTACTAAGCTTAAATGTCGATACGTGATATTCTATTATCTGAAACTATCAAATATGTAACATTATGCGGCCCTAGTTAGTTGTAAAATTTTAGTCTGCAATAATTTCTTACTTGTTATTATTGTAGCAGACGCGAATACATTCGCGAATAACGGTCAGATTAAAATCTATTTAGTGTCTCAATGTCGAGCTTATATTCAGCGACTACTTTGGATAATAACTTGGTCGAGATCCGTTAGTCTAAACCGGTGACACGCTCGCTAATGCAGGATAATCTATGGCATGGGTGCCAATTAGATAGAAATGTTTATGTAATTTTGTAATTCATTACTCGTGTCGGACTCAAACAAACTGTACGTACATGCTTTAATAATTAGGACTGACAATTAAAATATAACTCGATGCATATTTAAAAGCTTCCTAAATTCTTGTTGCATCAAACATAACGGTTATCGTCCGACCAGCGATAAAATTGTTTCTAGCGGCGAAATATTTACGATTGATAAATGCACTCCCGAAGATAGGAGAATGTTGTGTAATGATCGCCGAAGATTATAATCTATTAATAGCTGTTCCCGGTGTTGTAATAGACAGTAGTTTATATGCCCATTACTTGTATGAGTACTTGTATTTTATTACTTAAACAAAATGGGTTTCATACGCATAACGGAGTGTTGGAAATAGTTATGTGGTATGAACGGCACTCACATGAATATTTAATGACGTTGAAGGTATTCAAACATACTAATAGATTGCTAGTCAATTTAATTAAACTACATTTTGATCGACAATACGCGTTACTTCATGATAAGGCAAATACACGATTTTTCCTGTCGATTTCTCACATAGCGCTTTACTCGTCGCAAGCATCTAATGTCGTTAATCCGTTTCCTATGGACACCAGTAAGCCGCAATGCAATTTGCAGCTGGTACAGCCACGGATGCGGAAGATTGAAACGAACCTGTAAATCGTATCTATCACGTACGAGTGGCCGTCATTACGGTGGCCGGTAGATTCCTTGCGGTCAACAGTTGTAGGTATATGCGAGATGAGAAGATGACATCGCGAACGCCATTTCCACTAGAGTTCATTTTCACATCGATATGTCATTCCGTCTAATGTGTTTTGTAAATGCTAATAGATGTTGTAATTGCTATGCCTCCACTCAATTGCCTGCGTCGAGTTGGTACGTTATTATCACAGTTCATAACTCAAGACTAGCCTGTTTCGTTTACCCATATTTCATCCGGTATCGAGGGATGTATCACCAGGCTGACTAGACAAGATCCGATTTACGAGCGTGGGCTTCGACGAGCTGCCTTACGCAGATAAAGCAGATTTCATCTGTTTGTGTTTGCAAGTGTGAATCGTGAGGCGGTATGTTTTTTGCTGACACAGTGTAGTGGACAATAGGTACGTGCCGAGCATGTCTTGGCGTAAATTCAGTGTAGTTTATGACATTCCTTGAATGGCCCTTTGTCTGTTCTGGTGACTAAAAAAGTGTAGACGAGATCGACGATGGAGACCACCTACGGATTGATGAAAACAATGTTACATTGTAGTGAATTTATGTTTCCTGCTGAATGGGTTTTCCTTTAAACAAATACATATATAGAACTGAAAAGTATGTGCGGTTCGAAGCCTTACTCTCAAAAAAGGTCTTACTAATATGATTGTTTTTATTATTTACATTTTTAACATCAAACCTCAAAGGGATTCAAAGAATATGTTGATTGTGAATGAATTTGTGAATGAATTAATGATGTAGATATCAATCTGACAGCTGGTCATTGAACTCTGAGTCCATCTCGTCGATCCTGATAATGACTAAGGATTGTATGACCATGGAGCTTCAGTATCTGTTTATTTTGGATTTGTTTATGTTACGGATGTTTCCTACTTAACATTGTACCGGTTCTAAATTTTAAGCTACATAAACTTAGTACTGTTGTTAAACTGAGGATTATTCATCTTCATGTTGACAATTTATGATTGTTGGCGTATGAATAGTTAAATATATTTTCAAATTTCATTACAATCATTCTCAATAAAGCTAGGTCCTTAAGCATCTCCCCTTCTTTTGTTATAAATTCATAGATAATAATCAAATTAAAAGCAGAATCACGGTGAAAAAGCTAATATAATGGTAACAGTAGTTAATTGGAAATTTATTTAAGTTACGCTTTATGAACGTTAGTAATTGAGTGCAATTACATCGAAGTGAATTGCGCAATAAACTTTACAACTCAAATTCAGACGTTAACGATATAACATCTAATGGCATATAGCGGTGCTGTGGCAATTTGTATTCTACTATTTACGTACACAATGATTTCACAGAATTTGGGTAGCAGTTGGGACGGTGTTGCCGTTAACCGTATTTCTTAAAACACTCAATCACAGATCGGCAGTGGAACAATTGGGGTCGTATATTTTTGGTAAAAAGAGGAAGCTGGTGACGAAATCCGATTTGCTGCGTGTCGGCAGTGCGGGGGGATAGCCGGTGATTGCTCGTGCGCAACGCGAGCCGCCTACCGTTACACTGCACCACTTCGCTGGACAGTTACAAACAGCATCCACGGCATTTTTTATATTTCACAGATGAAGCCCTATATTGTAGTTGTATTTGATGTACACGATTTGAACAGTACTACAGCCGAAAATCGCGCCTACGACAGAATATAATTACGACATTAAAAACAGTTAGACCCACGAATAAACAGACCTAAGAACTAACACTTATCAGTTACAAACTTTTCTCCGATCAGGAAGTAAACCAGGACACTGTGTTAAAGAGGTTCACTAACTAACTGAGCTATAAGTAGCTTTTCTTTAGACAGTAAGCTGTCTAACCAATAAAAAGGAATGATTTTGTCAACCAACTCAAGGTAAATGAACCTATTCCCAAAGTACAAACATGATCATCACAACACTTCATTGTACCACAGATGGGCTCGAGACTTTTCATATATCTATAGAGAGAGTTTAAGGTTGTCCACCACACTGGCCAGGTGCAAATTAGCAGACATAAACACCATCCAATCTCTCGGGTACGAAGATAACTTTGCAAAATTTGATATGTCCACAAGATTCAAACTATGCAAACAAAAAACTTAAAAGATAAACTCAAACATAAGAAGCTTTATATACATTAAACATGTTAGCGAATATCATGTTTGTATATAACATTGTGCACACACATGTCAACCTAATACTATTTGCGGCATTAGCAAGGTCGGCCTGCATGTCGTTAACTCATCGTTAGTGAGGTCCCCTATGTGGTTAAGTAATACGAGTGTTCTCGTTGTTGTAAGAATCGCATCCGTCAGTTTGTGACGAAACGATGATTGATGAGGAAGCATACAAGTGATATTATTGGTTTACAACTGACTAGCTATTTAATCTCACATTGGGATGAGTAAAAGCTAAGGATTAAGAATCCCCTGTGGAGTAAACTATCTATGAGGTATCATCGTCACAATTACTGTTCTCGGAATGAATCAGATTATATGCGCTGGTGTGTTCCGGTCCGTGGAGTTTAATAACAGCCAGAGCATTACCTATACGCAAAACGAGCATTCTGTTATTGTATCTCCGCAAACAATGTTATTTCAACGTTTGTATCATTTAACACTAATTCTGGCTCACGATGTGTCCGTGTATAAATCAATAGAATAACGTTTATCAAAGACACTAACTTTCAAAACCGATTTCAACGACGATAAAAACTTAGTGCCGTTTCAAAAGGAATTACGAAAACTTTAATGTTTAAATCATTCCCTTTATTTCTCAAACCAATCAACCGATTTGGACCGGATTTTCTAGCAATCTTCATGGTCTTTTAAGATTTCAAGTGGATGACTATATTTTGTAATTACAATACAATTAGTCTTTAAGTAATATTAAGGAAATGAGAAAGTCAGATTTATTTTAAGTTCTGTTTCGACAGACGTTCGTGGGTCCATCCCATTTCAATTCTTAGAGTCTGACGGTCGTACCTTTACAGCGCATTTGTTATTAGTAGATAGATATACAGTCCTGGGTGTGCACAAATGGCTTCGTAAGACATGAAACCAATAACACTTATCAGCATTCTATTTATAAATCTAACAATAAAGTTAACAAGGGTAATTCAAAATAGCGATTAATTGCGAGCATTATTTACGTAAGCATTACAGCTAGCAAGCAGCAATAGTCCTCCTTGTTATAGTTGTTATTGTTATTTATATTGTTGATGATGTTATTTATATTGTTGATGATGTTATTTGACGACAAGGGTAAAAGATCGTCAGATACTTGATAACTATGATATGAGTATGTTTGCGGCATTACCCGCGGCTACGATCGTGACCAGCGCGCGTGCCCGGTGTTATCATACGCCACTTGTGATTATTACATCTAGCGCCTACTGATCGTCACGGTTATTTACACTGTTCTTTGTATAAATTTCTTTACAAGAAAATGTTACTATTGCATTATTTATTTTTTTACTAACAACAATGTAGTCTGTTCACTGTAAGTCTTACAGAATGGCGCTCGAGCTAAAGCGGTATACAGCGTTCGTTTCGTTCTTTACCACGAATATGCAGACGAGGCCGCTTTCTATACAACACAAGAAAGGGGCACAGGAGCCGTTTATCAAAAGTGTTTATGCGGCTGAAATGGCAAAGTTCGCAGAGTAACGACTCATGAACTTTAGTTGGAATTCTGATTCTTTGGATATCATGTCGCACGACTGCTAGTGACAAACATGAATTACTGTTAATCCAACAATAGGCTTCGTGACAAACGTCACGTGCCTCAATGCGAATAATTTACTATTGGACAGCGATTATAGCCAGTATTGTCATTACTGTTTTACTATCACGACCATTCATCATTTCCTGTAGACGAATCAAATCGCCATAAAATTAACTTTAATATATTTCGTAAGTAACGATATTTACAATACAATATTTTTGGTCCTTCTCTATCCATTTCGGAGTCTAACCTCTTGCTCGTGGCTAATCTTAATGGACAACGGACTTGCTAAAGTTCGGTATTCAATCGAGTTTGATGCTAGCGGTGTTTCCCTACCTAGCTTACAACCCTCCTTTTAGTGTCAACTGTGAAATGTCGTTACGTATTTCAGTTGCAGGGTCGAAGATATGCGGACCCCTCCCCCACTCCCCCTTTCTTATCGGTCGGTAATATGTTCGTGATGTAGTTTATTGGCGTACATGTGCGGTGATAATTTACCTAGACGCACTTTTTAGATCACAGTTATGCTTAGTAACTTGATTAACAAAGCCGAAGAAAAAACTATTATTTATGAAGTCAAGATTCAAACCCGGTAGCCGTCAACAAACAGATTTTACTTATTGGATACATATCCTTTTCTATTATACCTTCGTATGCTTTTCGTTACCGCATCGCGTCCATGAGCCAACTTGATTGATCAGATGCATCGTTACAACAAAATTGATATAGGGGCATGCATCATCAAAACAGTGAGTATAGGCACAGGGAAATAGAGTGTGCGGACGCCGCGACCTCTGCGAACGCAATAATTGAGCATAGAAATCAAATTACGGATGATTGATGATGCCGTTACAGCACGGCCGAAGCCGCAAAGACGCCCGAGAACCAAGCGGACCGTGTCATTCACGTAATAGGAATTCGACAACCTGTCTTGAAAAAAATCTGGGAATCTGTTCACAGTTCTAATTTCAAGTTTTTCATATTGTCATTTATAGGTATATCTCACACAACTCGCCCTCATTTCGCTACTGAAAACCTATTTCTTCATATTAGCAATCTCTCCCGAAACACATGACACTCATTCAGATTAGAAACCTGACACTGTAGTGTAGTCCTGTAGGACTAAAATTAAAATTAAACTTTTGTACTCCAAATAACAAAGCCTAAATACTTAAGTAAGCGGATATTCCGCTTCTTTATTTGATGACTTCGCGTAGGTGATGTTTTTAGTGTCACGAATGTCTATGGGCGACTGCTTAACATAAGGTGGTCCACTCATTTGACGTTAAAAAAAATTCAATGCAGATAAGGTCCATCACAAATTAATTATGAATATTGTGTACGGCAATTACTCAACTTTTATCACATAATCTTATTTTTCTAGAATTATTGAACTAATACTGTAAGAGGTCATATAACTATCATATCTGGTACTTTTTATTTCGTTGAAAAATATGTTCTCTTACTGCGAAATTAATATTTTTAGTATTATGTAAATTGTAATCGTACATATGCACACGATGATGAACTGTCGCAAAAAGCTTGACATTGTTAAAGCGTTTACTGCATGCACCGTCTAGACTCTAGAACACCTTTCACATTAAGGTCAGCGGAGACACGCATGTTGTATTTTCTTTATGGAAAATTTCCTAGTCATAATCATAGTGAACATACTGTACCAGATATCTTACGACGTACAGAAAGAAACATTTTCACAGAACGAATTACTTTGCAGACTATTTTGTTTTTAATATAGCCTGAGTATAGCTACAATTACCTTTTTCACTGCAGTATTAGACATTCGCACAGTGTTTTGTTTGTGTGAATATGTGTAGGTATTTGTAGTATAGTATAAACATATGTATGTGTGTATACATAGTATTCTGGCGTTCTAACTTTTGTAATTAATTACATGTAATCGGTACACAGCCCTAACCTAACCTAATATTTCTCTATCGTTCAAATATGGCTCACAGCTGTAGACTAGACTGCGCATATAAGTTTGCTGCAATTGACATGCCAAAGGCGCCCTTCCGCTTCGCAATTTAATTAAACTGACACTCATCTAGTATGTGACACGCTGTTAAGGCACGCAACGTTCGTATCACGCTATACCCGTGTTACTACCTTTTAAGTACAACTACCAGTGCTAGCTAGTAGAGCTATTCAAATAAGCTATTATTATCAAAATAGCTATTCAAATTCGTTTCGTACAATACCATTTACGGAATTAGTCTGTGGCTAGACATTCGCAGTAATTAAAAAATAAATTTATTGGGATGAGAAAAAGTGTAAAATAAAAGCTTTAGAGATTGTGGGAGAGCAATAAGTTTACATTTATGTTATGTACAAAACGAATCGATTCTTGACCCAATCGGTGTCGGTGATTAATATTTATTTTCGTAGAGTAAGAGTATATCTCTAAGCATAATTGTACACGTATAAGTTTTTAGGTTGCGATAAGCAATTAGTTTCATCGACGCCGGGGAAAGTGAGCTGCTGTGTTTGAATTCAATACTTTTGTTACATTATTAATTAAGTTTACACGATATAACAAATTTTATTTGCTTTTTCTATACGGAAACGTGTTCGTAGTATTTGTGAGATTATTGATTACACTATCCTGCCATTCAATTTTGTAACTACGTTTAAGTATTTTTTTCAGCTTAGTTATGACAACTCTATAAGCCATATACAAAATTTGGTTAAAAAGAGAAGTGTAAATTATTAGGATAACAATTTTTAAAGTGTTTCAGTAATTTTAAACTAAATTATATGGAATACACATTCCCCAACAACAAGAAAATCCACTACTTATTTTAGAATTCCATCTTATTAAATGATTTCATTGTATAGAAATAAATGCATCATCTTCAGTGCAACACACCGCCTATGCCGGCGGCGCGCAGCTGTCGTTTATATCATTACACCTTGTGCTTTATTTTCTTTAAAGTGAATAGAAATTCTAGTCGATACCCGGCATTATTATTTATGCTACTTACTTTTTAATCGCACGATCACTTCGGGTATTCTATTGCGCAAAAATCAAAATATGCCAGACCCCACCACGCGGCAACGGTGCTAGAGAAATAAAGTTAAGATTAAGTAATTTTTACTCACGCAGCTTCCAACGCAAATAATGGTGAGGTATGGAATTCAGCATTCGTAGGATGCTAGTAGCAATTTCTTTGTGAGGAAACGCATTGAACCGGTCGCGCTAAGCCGCCGAACAGGTGTCAATGGGACTGCGACCCTACATGGATACGACAGGATGCAAACCAGTATTAGGTGAAATTTACGGGCTTGCTTACGCCTACATCTACGATAAACTAACATTTAATGGCGAATATCAATGATGTCAAAGAAATAAATGGAAGCACAGTACAAATGATAAGTGAAATCCCACGTGGTTGCGGACATAGTTCCATTGACGCGAATGCTTGTGAAGTGCAAGATAATTTAATAGTACTACATTATGCTGAAAGCAGGGTAAGGTAAACTTTAATTTAATCTGTAATATTTTACAGAATTTACTTTGTAAAAGTATTATAACATCAAAGATCCAACGGTAAAGAGAGAGAGAAGACCAAGAAAGTAGCGTATATTTATAAAGTATTAAATTTCAGCTTAACGTAAGATACACACCTCTAAGGATCAATAAAATTATACATGTATTGAGTTCAGAGCCATAGACTATAGCAATTGCGTATGGTATTATGGCAATTATAATTATACTGGGTATTAAACATCTTTATTACCATAATATAAGCCAAACATAAATTCAGATATTGTAAGCTACGCGGAATCTTAACCGTATCGTAATACAAGCTCCAGCGACATATTTATTAAACAAACACAGTTCAAATCAACGAAACAAGCGCAAAATCTTTTTATATGAAACTACAACAGTAAATTGTGTCGGTGGTGTCATTAGGTACGAGAAAAAGAACTGAACATAAGATTTAATGGATGTACCTAGAAAGTAATCAAAAGTAAAGAAAAAATAGGTGTAATTGTGGAAAGGACCACAAAGGGTGAAGTGGACAGAAATAGAAACAAATTGCGACGTCGCAGCCGATAATACAGGAGCGACCGCAACCATTCTTACCGACCATACTCTTCTTTACGAACCCTTACAAATAATGGCATTTTATATTTTATATATTAAGCAAAGAGAACGAGCACATAATTGCAAATGAGATATTTTATAAACATGCTTTCACAAGTATAGTTTGTTAATAACTAACATTGATGACGTTAATACGTCTAAGAAATAAGGTAGTTACGATAATTTCATTCTTATTAAAGCTCAATCTTACAATTGTAAAGGTTTTTAATTAGTTCTGCGTGGATACTATTATTATTAACTTGCACTGTAAAATGTTTGTTTCTAATTTCCGAAATATTTATCATAGTAGTTCATTTAATGAAAAATAACGTATAAAAATATATTATAATACAGGCTACAATATAATTTCAAAGAAAGCTTGGAAAGAAGCGGATGTAGTGACTGCACCGAAAACCTAGTTCCGATAAAGGCACCGAGGGCAACCCGCCGCGAACAATACTACGAAATTATAGGATTTATGTGCAAGTCTCTCATTGAGTTAGCATGATTAATCGCGGAGAAAACTAGCCGGACTTACGCGTTAGTAATTTGTGATCTCACGTTTTACACTGTACCGATCATTAGTAGAGTCATTTCGACCACGATCTGCTGATTTTTCTCACAAAAATCAGTTGGAATAGAACTACGATGTCTTCAAATTACACGTATTGTATAGGTCTTATCTAGGATACCATGACTGTAGGTTAAATTGCGGATTCGTGCTTTTGTTTATAGCAGGAGTAGCTATGGCACACTTATTGTATTCTATTGTTGTGAACTTTCTTGTAAAGAAACTATTTTGGTACTTAGCAAATACGTAATAATGCAATCCATAAGTTTTGCCTGGAGTGATTGACAGAGTTGTAAAGGAGCTGTTTAGGTAAAAGGAAAAGGAACAAATGGTGGGGAAACCTGCATAGCCAAATTCTCCAAATTGATCCAGTAACCAAGCTCCATAAGTCTACCAATTTATATTTGTCCAGCGTGGTGGCCTTAAAGTCCGTCATCGTAAGACTCCTCTCACAATGAGAGATACGAGCTCAGAAGTGAATCAATTATGATGACAAGTTTGTTATCTGTTGATATACCTACCCTTTGTCACTTTGCTATTCTTTGTGCTTGTAGCTTTGTCAATTTCATTTGCCCATTGGAATGTGCCTGCGGCTGTATCATGGAAAGTGGTTTAATTTTTCAAATGGTCGTACACTGTGTTTCTTGGATATCCGCCTAAAGGGATAGAAATAGAGAGCAGCGTCACAAGCATCTATCGTTAACTAAGCCGATTACACCGGGATAACATAAATATTACCTGCTGAGATGTTCAACCAATTTATGAATGGCCAGACATAGCTGAAACTCACTATAGAATTCACGATAATACCAATAACGGAGATAGCTGAACATAAAAGCCTACGGAAAAGCCTCTTATCAAAAAATTTGAAAAACAAAAAAATATATATCAATAATTTGTAATTGTTAATAAATTCTATATTCTAAACATTGTTGATATTTATAGCCTGATAGACTTTAAATTTAACGTCTCGAAACGTTCTTAATTTTTTCTGGAAATCCGATCCCAGCTGTAGAACAATTATGGATTGTTATGATCTTATTTCTGTATACATTTTCAACACACACAATTCTATTTGTCCAAGTAAAAATTAAATTCAATATTAAACGAATACTAAAAATGTCTATAGCATTTGCTCGCAATAATAATTACTAAAGCCTCAGGATATAATTGATAATAACGATAGGATGTTTAATTTACACTGTAGAACCGTTTTCATTAACGGCGCTTAATTAAACATTATAAGAGCGATCTTAAAACAAGTACGCGGTTTCACGGTAATCCTAGTAAACAGTACCGATCGGTACAGTAGAAATCACTTGAATGAATCTCTCATTAATGTAAATCGCCCTGCACGAGACGGGCCGATCGTGATCAACCTACTGACCTCATGAGGGACATCTTGAAAACCGTTCAATGTAGGATATTTCACGTCTGCACTTGCATACTTACTTACACAAGTACCTATATCGAATACAGAAACTTTGAATTCGTATTGCCTCTTTAGCGTTATGTTGCGGTATTTGAAAGAGCTTTTGTTGTTGAAATACCGTCAGTAAAACTCAAGCTTGTCCGAATATATCCTTGTAAGGGCGGATCGCCAGTATCTCGTCACGTCGGCACGTAAGGAAGTCGCCTCGCCCCATTAGCCGAACAACAAATTACAATTTCATTCAATGTAAATACAAACGGAATACACGTAACTCCTGTCGATGCTAATGTTCGTATTTAGACACGCCTAATACTTTACGGAATGGATTGAGCTGTTCGGCCTCCCCGTTGTGCTCTGACGAATAGCGCTAGTTCATTCCACGCGGTAATTCAAGCTGTAAATATCTTTAACAGTTTATTAAATTATTACGCTTTAATGAATGTACTAGCGCCCATTACCGCTATATTCCTCGGTCATGACTAACACAGTGTTCAAAGTCTACGGGAGGTGCGCAGTGTTACTATTAATGTAATTCATTTATTATTTCTATAGTTCCGTTTTCACTTTACGAATGTATTTCTTATTGAATGTTGGCTACAATACGCCACTATGAAAATAATAAAATGAATTTAAATATGCAGCATACATGAAGCACGGCGTATACTAAAAAGGGGTTATCAGATAATTTTAAACATAATAGCAGACCGGTTACACGCTGTAGTACACAATGCAAAGGCGGTGGTTTCGAGTAAATATCGATTTATGATACGAGCATCGATTTACAATAAGGCGTATCAGGATCTACACGTACAAGAAATCAAATACGATATCCATAGTGTGCCAACGAGTACTGGTATGGTGAAACGTAAATAGCAGGTTGGAGGCATCCGGCTCATTGAAAGCGCTGACCCCATCTGATCGGTGCTCGGGGCGAGTTGAACGTGCCCGCACATTCGCACTACCGCTGATATCCATGAAAATACAATAGCAGTAAAAAACCTTATATGGCCTTTTTCAAGTGTATTAGATAACTTAGAATGGTGCTTTAAATCACATCAATCCTTTGAATTACAAATAAATACCCCCGTATCCCATTGATAAACATTATGGACATTCCGCATAGGTCAAAACGAACTGTTTTAGGAATGTGAGAGGGAGATTATCAGTTCAAAATCTGCACTTTATCGCATCCGCTTCTTATTGTAAATGTATTGTTGCAAATATCACGGTACAGGTGGCGTCCCACTTAGCGATGAAACGTTACTAGTACACGACCTTTCTATACGGGCCATTATGTTATTGTGAACGGAGCATCTCGGTGACAAATTGTGCGATGCGATAAACATCTCCTATAGCAAACTCGATTACAATGGATATTGTAAATAACTTATTCGAAGTGCAAGTATGGGCGAAAATATATGTTGTTAATCTGCGACCAATTTTACGGTTCTATTACCTGTAGGTCAGAGACAGCCCGAAGCGACCTCGAGTATTGATAAGCACTTGTGGCTGTGATGTAGTGGGTAACACCTGTGATTTTGTACCATAAGCGGTGGCGACGTCTCATTTTATTTAGTTTACTAAGAGACCGAGATAATAACTTCATCGTCACTTCAACAGAATGTTGTCGAATGAGCTCCGTTATCTTAAGCTGCAATTTAAATTGACGAATAAAGCTGTCACAAGTAAGAATTATTTTTAAATCAGCTAAAAAATATTTGCAAGAAACTGTTCTATTCAATTTAATTTTTATTGGATCTTCGCGGCTAGACGGACGACATCATCTAGTTCGAATCGAACAATGCCGTCACTGACAATCAATTTAACTATAGCTGATCAAAAAAGAACCGCCTTTGTGTAATCCAAGACGTTTATAGACGTATAATTTAATTTCTAAAAAGGAAGACTGAAATAAAATAAGGCCATGAACAACTTGCCGCATGAAATGCATTAAAGAAAAGTCTCCTTAGCGTTGTCTTGTGAAAACTTTTCTTTTTTAAAGGAATTTAAAGGTTTAAGTTATCTATTCTGAAATGTATTTTCATTACATTTAAGAATGCTTTTTGTAATGAATCTTCCAAAGAATTTAAGGCTCTAGGGTGTCGTGTAACAAATCTTCCCCTAGCGTTTCTACAGTTCCTCTCGGGACTCCGCTGTATGCAACTCATAAAGTTCCCCACAAGGGATTATAGCTTACGGCGACAGCGATAGCTTA